>JAXDDW010000056.1:585000-807500 GCA_034670385.1 Hoplostethus mediterraneus
CGAAACACTCTGAGGCGAGAAATGATCTCATTTGGTACTTCGAGGTTGCTTATTTGTGTAACTCATGCATTCATCAATCCGCCGTGCTCGGGCTCCCTTGGGGTAGGAAACGTGGGTCGTCATCACTGAACGTCAACAGAAACCAACAGTTCACATTACAAGTAAAATGCATTGACATGACCTGGCAAAAAAAACCAACCCTCAGCAGCTCCTCCAGTTCCATTTCCTCCTCCTCCTCCTCCTCCTCCTCCCTCATTTGGTTGCAGCAGGCCCGCCAGCAAGCTCACAACGCTGCCAGTAATCCTCTGCGATGGCTGACAGCACAGCGGGCACTACATCACACTATGGGATTGACGTTTTATAGGCCTACTGTGGACTGCCCTCGGCCTAGGGGTGGGAGAGGCAACAACAGGGGGACGAGGTAGAGGAGGTCTGGACTGAAACCGCAGCTACTGTAGAAACATTTATTCCACAGCAGAGTAGAGAGGAGGCTGTCGTGGAAATTTGCCTGTAAGCACTCAGACCTCTTTAAATAACACACAAAACATTGACAGGTTGAAGTATAAAAATATATTGTGTACAGATACAGTACCAGTCAAAAGTTTGGACACACCTGTTTCTGTTTCTCATGATCTTAAAGACATTTTGATATAAAGGCTTGATGCCTGTGTATGAATTTATTTTCACTTAGAAAAAGTTTTTTTTTTTAAATGCACCCCTAACAAGTAGTTTTCATTTAGACTTTAGAGGTGGAGAATGTTGAACCACAATGATTAAATCATCATTTTAAACACTCACATAGTGATTGTGGCCTTTAAAAGTTAATTTGTGGAATTTCTTTGCTTGTTAATGCCAAAGGGTTTCTACTTTGAAGAATCTAAAATATAAGATAGTTTTGATTTTTTTAACATTTTTTTGGTCACTGCAACAGTTTTAATGACTTTACTATTATTCTAAAATAGTGGAAAATTGTAAAAAATAAAGAAAAACCCTTCTATGAGTAAGTGTGTCCAAACCTTTGACTGGTACTGTATATTGGAGAGAGAAAGACACAGGTCACACAGAAAGTCAAAGTCTCTCTATGCTCTCACTGAAAATCAGCTAACTACAATCTTTGTAATTTCATTAGGAACAAAGAAGTCTGTTATGATTGGTTCACTTATGCTTAGATAACATGTTTAACATGGCTCATCCTACAGGCTCTCTCCACATAGTAGTGGTCTGGACAGATTCAGTTTTACTGCCTTATAGGGCCTCAAATCCAGGCCTCACTAGCTTACTCTACAACACTCAAGCACATGTTTATGACACACATATACATGTCTGTGGCAACCCAGCATCAGCACAACAGACACAAAATGATAAATGATAAATTCTAGCATTCTGTGCTACTTTACTTTCACAAGGCCGGATGTGGATTTACCGACCCGACGTCCCTCCGTCTTCTGGGGGGAACGTGGGAGGTGAGGATATAGTGAGCGGCGGGGAACATTGTCCTCATCCACAGATGTTCGCCACAGCGCTCTGGATCGCTGTCATCTATTGTTGTCACCTACTGTTGTGTTCTGTCGAGGCTGCTGCCGCTGCACCGCGTCTCATGCCACGCAACAGGGCTCTTTAATAAAAACTCATTGGAATCAAGACTTATTGTAAATCACCCTATACGTGCAGTCGTTTTCCTTCCATCATTTAATCCTCCTTAAGATAAATCAGTCTCTCTCCTCCCAGGCAAATTGCCGAAAAGCATAGTTTGTATAGCTAGCTTGCTGCCACATCAGGCTGTGTGAGATAGATAGAGAGAGAGAGAGAGAGAGAGAGAGAGAGAGAGACCCTCCGATGATCCCTGCAGCGCTCCAGATGTTCTGCAACACTTCCAGACGTCAGCGCAGATGCAACGTGACGGCTAGCCCCTCGTCGTTCGCAAGAGGTGAACGCAACAACACGACAACACGTGCTGGAAGAGGTACAGGGGGTGATCAGACGAGGTTCACTGGTTATGATGAGATCAAGTAAAAGGATCTCGGGCTGCACTCAGTCTCAACTCGTATGAACAGCTGCCCACCAGAGGACATTGGCATTTAAGCTGCGACCAGTATTACTGACTCATAAACCAGAGGCTATACACACTGAGCAATTTCACATTGATTAGCCGTTTAAAATGCATCTACGTCTACTAGGCTACACAGAGATTAAAAGTGAAGAATTATATTGTACACATGTACTTCTCCGTACTTCAGGTGTTAATGTATTGTTTGAATGTGTTATAATGTGGTCACTGCTTGGTCTAAAACTGGGATATACATTGCCAACAAGATCCTGGGCTACATGAGAGCAAAAGCATAGATTAATGTTGGTCATTAGTTGATGTCACACAAGGGGATATAATGTTGCCAGATTTTCAAGCACCCAAAGATCTATTGTTGTGTCCCCCAGACAGACAGACTGACAGAGTTGCTGCAGTGGAGCTTATTTATCTCTCCTATGTGCTCTGAGGTGAGGGATTTCCTTCTGACAATTACTATTTCTATCGCTTTCTGTCTATTTATCCACAATAGTTATTCAGTCCTCACTGCATCTTTAACTGACAAATATTACCGAGGAGGTCTTTTATTTTGACATTGGTTGTTTTTTTTCCAACTGAGACAATAAAAGCTCAAGTTGACCGCGCTTGATCTGTTCACGTAATGGCTTTGTTCTCAGATATGCTGATGTAAAATGTTTACAGAAATGTTACCAGCAAATTTCCAGAATCTTGACTCCATCTGTCATTCACACATGACGCCGGAACAGAAAAGTTGCGTAACATTTTTGTGGTAAAGTGTGTAAGGGGTCATAGTAGCATGAGGATCCATAGCAAGCATAAATAAAATGCAAGTGGAAGTCAATATATCTACCAACAAAGGAGACCTATAGCACACACACACACACACACACACACACACACACACACACACACACACACACTATTAAGAGACCTTCAACTCTTTGTCTAAGTTTGAAAAAACCCAACAACAGTCAAAGCCGTTGGGCAACTTCTTGTGGCGTATTGGAGAAGATAAGAGTTAATCATGTGTTGCAGTACGTAGGCTGAGTTCCTCACCTTAGCAGTTAGTTTGAGAGTGTAATCCTTTTTCTTTCTCTCTCTCTCTCTCTCTCTCTCTCTCTCTATGTGATCAGTGATGCTGGTCTTGTACTGTTTACTGTCTATGCTGCTGCTGCTGCTCAGCGGGATTATCCTAACGACCATGGTCCACTCAGAATGACTCACACACCACTGTGCACTGGGGCCAGTCCAAGTGTGTGTGTATAAGAGAGAGAGGGAGAGAGAGATGAGGAGGATGGGAGAAAGAGAAAGAGAAAGAGAGAGAGAGAGAGATAGAAGGTCCCCCTCCTCTTAATTCTCCATCTAACCTTGCTGCAACACATTTGAGCAGCTCCACTGACGTTCTTATGCAACACCACCCACTGAGAACACATCAGCACCTCCTACACACACACACACACACCGGCCTACACACAAGTACACACAAGGAGTAGCCTTAAGCATCCTTGCACTGTGTGGGAGAGAGCAGTGACATCATTCAGTCCACCTGTGCTGTGTGTACTAAACAAATACTACAGCACAACATACTTTGATTAAACTCCACTGAAGCTGGTTAGAGAAGTCGTGCAGGTTGTCGAACTAATTCACTATGTAGCAGACGCTAGAGGGAAAAAGGTAAAAAAAAAAAAAATGATTGCAGAATTGATACAGAACAGTGCACTTCTAAAATATAAAGAGTAAAGCAAAGTATACTGAATGTCATAACACTTGCAGGTGATAATCCATAGGAAGGAATTTAGAGACTGCTTGCCGTCAACACTGTATGGCGCAATGCACAAAGCACCAGTGGCATGCAAGGAAAATCCATAATGCTCACCCATACGACCGCACACGGTGTCAGAGTACACAGCATTAGGATTCAATCTAATAAAACACTAGCATTATGCGTTCACATCAGCGGATGTTGTGCAAGCTAACGTGTTGTGACACTTTTTTGTCACAGTGCTGCTATTGCTTTGAGAGTATTATGTTAATCGGATCATAATGATTGGTGAGAGTAGTGGTGGTGTGTGTGTGTGTGTGTGTGTGGGAGAGAGAGAGAGAGCCTGCGGCACAATGGCATGGATGGAATGAAACACAGAGTATAAATACATCTGACATCTACTGTGTTATCTTTAACCGGCGTGGTAATGCACTATGCTTGTTACACACATTGCTTCCTGCATGGGAATGATATACTGATTAACATGGCACTATACGCTATATGTGTGTGTGTGTGTGTGTGTGTGTGTGTGTGTTCGCTCGAGTGTTTATGGACTTTCGAGTTGTGTGATGAGGTGAGAAGCGACTGGCCCCTTCAGGGTTCCAATTTTCATGTGTCAGTATTTATTGTTGTGATGCTCATGAATTTCCATCAACAGTCTCCCACACAAAGTGATTAATTCAACAATTATGTCTGATGCGTCCTCTGCCCATTCCACAGCAAGTTAACAGACTCTAACTCTCTATCTGTTTGTGTCATACAGTATTTTAGCATGTGAGACGTGATGAAGCCTCTTGTACCTGACAGCTTGTGTTAGCTTCACCGGGCTGGCTGTGTTACAATACAGCAATGTGACTATTTTCTTTAATTCAAGGACAGGGAATGTAATGGTAGACAAACAAAAAATGTAAAATATGTTATTTTGAAAGCATTAATTTATTGCTTTCTTAACATTTTCCTTTTTGAAATATGTGTACCCAGTATAACTTTGATAGGTGTCGCCTCCAACAAAGTGTTTCTTTCTCTGACTCTATCAGCAATTGCAATATGTTAACTTTCCCAATGAAAAAGTGTTCCCAAGACACAGAAGAAATAATATTATTTGGGTTGATCCACTTTAGTTGGTGGGAAATAAAAAATATTGCTGTACGGTTGACTTCACTTCTGGAAAGTCACTTTCATATGCACCCCGAGCCCTGATCTACCAACAACATGGAAATAAATCTGAGCCAGTAATGGTGTATAGTGATGAATACGCCAAAATAAAGTGTGCTGCGTGGAGGAATCTCTATCACAACCACCAAGTCTGGCTTAATTAGAGCCTCTCTGTGCAGTGCTGTTGGTTGACAGGTGTATGGTACATTCCCCAGGTCATCGCACACACCGGGTCGTACCACTGTCAGGACCGTGGGGGGGAAGAGGAGAGAGGAGGAGAAAGGAGAAGGGCTGGGAGCACTCAGATTTTCAATTCTCACTCTAGACATCAAGTGTTATTCAGAGGGAGTTACGTGAGAATTAGGTCTAGATCTGTTAATTCCATGATCACGAGCAAGCTGGAGGGAAAAGCGATAACAAGGGACAAAAACACAATCACTCATTTTTGACACCAGAAACTCTTTGAATTGTAATGAATACCCTTCTGTATGAAACACACTGCTGTCTTAAATCAACTGTCCCTACAATCAAAGAACTACTGTGACGTGAATTGCATTAACAAAACAACAAAATCACTGAAGCTGTATAGAAAACTGTTAAAGCGATATTTCAATTAGCTAGAACATTTGCTCTATTTAGCACAACTATAATAGAATTAGCCAGAGACCAGCTGATGTTTTGCTCACTTACTTACGTTAAGAACCATACTTCTAATATATGAGCTATGTCAAGGGACAAAAGGTCAAAGAGGTAAGCTGTTAGCTGGTTAGCTGTTTATGCAACTCATTAGGACTAAATAAACAAGCTAACTTGTCGAAACATTGTAGCGAAGTGAAACAACACCCCCAGGGCAAACGGCCGTGAAAATTAGCTTGAGATGGAGGTTAAACCGTTTTCACTTTCACGTACATATGCTAATGTAATAGTCATGTAAATGCTTGGAAATTAGACCAGATTTAGTCAGAGTACGTCCACGTTAAGAGAGCATGTCCACGTTAAGGGAGCACGTCCACGCTAAGAGAGGACGTCCACGTTAAGGGAGTATGTCCACGCTAAGAGAGGACGTCCACGCTAAGAGAGGACGTCCACGTTAAGGGAGTATGTCCACGCTAAGAGAGGACGTCCACGCTAAGTTAGCCGGTTAGCTGTTTATGCAACTCATTAGGGCTAAATAAACAAGCTAACTTGTCGAAACATTGTAGCGAAGTGAAACAACACCCCCAGGACAAACGGACGGACGATGGAGGTTAAACCGTTTTCACTTTCACGTACATATGCTAATGTAATAGTCATGTAAATGCTTGGAAATTAGACCAGATTTAGTCAGAGTACGTCCACGTTAAGAGAGCAAGTCCACGTTAAGGGAGTACGTCCACGTTAAGGGAATACGTCCACGTTAAGGGAGTACGTCCACGTTAAGGGAATACGTCCACGTTAAGGGAGTACGTCCACGTTAAGGGAATACGTCCACGTTAAGAGAGTACGTCCACGTTAAGGGAGTACGTCCACGTTAAGAGAGGACGTCCACGTTAAGAGGGTACGTCCACGTTAAGAGAGGACGTCCACGTTAAGGGAGTACATCCACGTTAAGGGAATACGTCCACATTAAGAGAGTACGTCCACGTTAAGGGAATACGTCCATGTTAAGAGAGGACGTCCGCGTTAAGGGAGTATGTCCACGTTAAGAGAGACGTCCGCGCTAAGTTAGCCGGTTAGCTGTTTATGCAACTCATTAGGGCTAAATAAACAAGCTAACTTGTTTAACACCCCCAGGGCAAACGGACGTGAAAATTAGCTTGAGATGGAGGTTAAACCGTTTTCACTTTCACTTACATGTGCTAATGTAATAGTCAAGTAAATGCTTGGAAATTAGACCAGATTTAACAGAGTCAGAGTACATCCATGCTAAGAGAGGACATCCATGCTAAGAGAGTGCATCCACGCTAAGAGAGGACGTCCACATTAAGAGAGTATGTCCACATTAAGAGAGGACGTCCACACTAAAAGAGGATGTCCACACTAAGCCGTTTAAATTTGAAAACAGCGTTTCCGAAAAGCTCGCCGTCCACACTAGACCACCACAAACGGAGACCTTCCATGGGCATGCGCAGACCACTCGGCCGCTCATCTGGAGGATGTGTCAGCTTAACACGAAAGTCAACAGCACTGATAGAAGCTGGAGCGAGAAGGAGCATCCATGTCTGTGTAGCTGCCCGGTCTCAAATCCACTTATCATCTATTTACCTCACCTGATCCTCACCTGCAGTTACGACGTCAGTCAAATAAAAAATGTCAGTGAAATGACGTCACTTTTTCCTCTACTCAGGTGTCCCGCTGATAAGCAACCGGTTGAGCAGATGCAATCACTCAAAGCAACCACCAAGGTGCATGTGACAGAAAGTGACACGGGGAGGTGTGTGTGTTCAGGCCTGCACGTGAGCGTTAGCGGCATGGTTGGGATTCCAGAGCCCTGAGTCAGGCAGGGCAGCCCCAGCTGGGGAGGCGTTTCCCCGGGATGTCCCGACAGGTTTACTTGGATCAGGCGTTGGCCCATATATCGCCTCACAGGTACGCTCTCAACTTACTTACTTCCTTGTGTTATTACGTGCAAATTGTTGCCATTTGGAGCTCCGGTGTTTAGGAGAGACATTTGACCCAGTTCAACAAGTGCAGTCTTAACTTTCTTCCTCCTTCCTCTACTTCTCACATTGGAGTTTGGTAGTTGACCTCTAGTCGTATCGCCGGTCCAGGGGCGTGAAGCTGACATAGAAAGCGTTTCGTTCAGGATTTCTGGCCCCAGACCACTGCCAGTAAGTGCTACAGAGACAGCTTTATCTCGGCATGTTTTGACTTCCTTCCCCCACCGATCCATATGAGCGTGTGCCATGCCAGCCAACAATCCGGTCTTCACACATCCGAGAGAGAGAGAGAGAGAGAGAGAAAAAAAATATCTTCCTTTGAGAATTTGAGAGTACATTAACCCTGTAGACAAAATACTTTGCTGTCGTACGGAAAGTCGTGGAAAAATAAGCAACACAATGTAGAGTTACAACTCACTCCTGTGACTTCCAAGGACGAGTCAGGAGCCGGCCTGTTGTCAACGGGGGAGTTTTTCTTTTTTTAATGTGTGTAAATATTATTCATGAGAAGCATTCAGAGTATTCTGTGGTACGTCAGGTAAATCCAGCCTGACTGTAAGTAGACAGAAAAAGTGTTTGGAAACAGCAGAAGCTATTTTTTTTTGTGGTGCCGGGAAAAAGCCTTTGTGGTGACATGTATAGATAAAGTGGATTAAGCTTTTCGGGGGGTGGAGGGGGTGGGGGGGGGGACATAAACACACACCATTTTCCTCTCCAGTCTCGCTCAGCGTGTCCTGGCGTCTCTCCTGAGTTTCAGCTCGCTACAAATCAGCCTCTTCCAAGGACGAAGCCTCTCGCAGACGCCGAGAAGATTCCTCTGTTGCTATGGTGCTACCTCTCTTTAGAACACTCACATATACACACATAAGGAAGTGATGAATAGCAGGTGTCACCCCCCCCCCCCCCAACCCACCCACACCCACACACACACACACACACACACACACACACACTCCACCAGCGCCACAGTTCTGCAGATTGCACAGCACTGATTAAGCTCCCCTCGACACGCTGAATCTGATTCATGTCGCTTCAGACGCAGCAGCAGAGAAGCTCCTCACAGCGACAGAGGCGGGTTGGGGGTGGGGCACCAGGTAGGTGTAGGTTGGCGGGTTGTTTTCATCTTAAAAATAGGAGGTACCACCTTCAAAACAAGAGCCATATTCAGCCCCGGTGTAAACAAACAGGTATGAATAGTGGTCGTGATATTTGTGAATGTGACACACGGCATGTTGCCACTTGCCTTATCAAAACCATGACATCAGGTGGCCAGTGGACCTAGCAGCTGTACGGGGAGATGAATGGAACTAAATCTAAATGAGTGGAACTAAATGATTTTCTTATTCGTCTCATTTGTTTAAGAAAAGTAGGTAGCTAACTTATTGCACTCTTACCTTAACACTGGTTCTGCTCTTAGTTGCTTGTTTAGGAAGGAAATGCACTTACGATTTCTGGTGACTAGTAGTTTTCTTGCCTACCTGTGTTGAATGCACTTATTGTAAGTTGCTTTGGATGAAAGTGTCTGCTAAATGCCTGTAATGTAATGTAATGTAATGTAAATAAAACAATATCAAAAGTGTGATTGGTCTCCACTTACGCCCGATAAGGCACAACACAGCAATCCTGCGTGGACATCTACACAGGACATTTTGGAAAGCAGAGTCATAACTGATTCACACATCAGCTAAATAATAATAACGTATGATGGTTTTTAACCTTGGTAGATAGTTGGAAGCAGGAAGCCACTTACTTTCTGACCCTCCCCCTCAGCCACCCAGTATCAGGGGGACCCGGGGGGGGGGAGTGTTGGGAGTGGCCTGCAGGCATGCATGTCACAATGGTGTGGTAGGCTGCACTGGAAACCACGGGGGAAGTCGCCCAGAGAGGTGGGTGGGGGAGGGAGGGAGGGAGGGAGGCAGGGAGGGGAGGACTATGTATGTGTCTATGTTTGTTTATCATTTCCTGCTGCAGATAAGAGCAGCTGTAGCTTAAAGAGGTGGGCACGTGAGTGTCTGCTGGGGATATCTACAGTGTACTAAGCAAACTGGACAACTCCCACTGTGCACCACAGACTTAGAATGGAGTTTACAGTGTGTGTGTGTGTGTGTGTGTGTGTGTGTGCACATGAACGCAAGTGTGTGACGAGATACACCAGCCTAAATATAAAAAGCATAAATCAAGATCCTACAGGATGACATGGCAAAATCACTTCTCCATGTACGGGACACGTCGACCATTGCACCCGTACCATCCTGACGGTGTAAGAGTCGTCAGAAAGGTCCTGCGGGGCGTACAGGTACAGCACAGGGACGTATTTGACTAAGCGGAACAGTAACTTAAGCTCATGTGTTCCAAATGGGCGTGGGAGCAACTGTTTCAAGCAACTGTGTCAACACCCTTCGTACTCGCTTGGCTCCCACTGTGACGTCTAACCAGCGAAATGCTATCTGGCGTGCTAGAGGCGAAATTAAAATTAAAAGTAAAATGCCCTCATCTTTGTTGCACGCCTCTAGATGAACATCACGCGAGCGCACCACGGACACCAAACACCATACACGCAAGATTACTCCTCCTCTGTTTGGTTGGAGACCCTCTACTCTCCTTCCTCGAGTCGATAACGAGAAGCTGGTAGCGGGTAGTATGTTCAGGGGAAAGCAGAGTTTCCTCCAGCTTGTCATTGCTCAATCAGCTCTAATGTGCTTCCAGAAATAGACGGGGTGAGGGGTTGGACTGAGGGACTGAAAAGCCATTAACTGTTTTTTTTTTTTTTTGCTGAGATGGGTGACATTACCATAAGGCCTCGTCGGCTCGCTGCAACTGCGAGCTGAGCTGAGCTCCACCTGTTTTCATGACAGGCGAAGGGGTCTGGATGAGGGGGGAGGGAGGGAGGGAGGGCTGTTCAGGATTAGCATCAATAGTGCCGCTGGCAACGTTTCACTCTTCCTCTCACGCTCTCCTACTCAGTCACATTAACTCCCTGTCTATCCTATTTCCTCTTCCTATCATTGTGCCTCTCTCTCTCTCTCTCTCTCTCTCTTTCTCCTAGTCTCAACCTCTTCTCTTCTCTTTGGTATCCCTATTTCTCCATACACCCCCCCCCCTTCCTCCATTATCCTTCAGTCTCCACCAGGGATCTAGTGGAGGGTAAATTTTTTAGTTGCAGAGATAAAGTTGAGCCACCTTCATAGGCATGCATCTTCATGACATACATTCATAACATGCACCATAGGAAGTAGTATAACACCAATCTAAGTTATGTCTGTTAAGGAAAACTAAATGCTTTTGTGAAAATGTTTTTGTTTCTAGCGGTGGTTGTGATGCTCTATGACGATCACCAACTGGAGGTCCTAGTGTACCCTCCTTTATTTACCACTGCATCACTGGTATCAACACTGTACCCTACTGACTCTCTGCCCTTTATTCTGCTGTCCATCTCTCTGTGCCCTTCTCTCTCTAAATGAATATCACTTCATATAAGCTGAAACAACAGACTCTCCTAGGCTGGCTGGTAGACGTCCTGGGTTGTAATGCAGCACCATGAGCAACTGGTCTGCTGGCCAGCGCGATGGCAATCCATCACAGGCATCCTCAGAATGACCTGTTCCACACGGACACACACATGCATGTCTAACACACACTCACAGTGTAAAAGACCAAGATAAATAAACACACACACACACACACACACACACACAGTGTTCCATCTCTACTGCTGAACTTTACACAGCCTATCAACCCCCCGAGTGTATCAGAGGACAGACAGACCAGTGATGATGAGCCAGCCCCAGAGGGATCATGATATGCCAGCAGGGTCAGACTGATTTCAGTCAGCACACACCGACATGGTAGTCCCACTTCTCTCACCAGACACTTACGAGCAACAGCCCCGGTAAAATGGCACCACAGAAGTCTCATCTTCACCACCAGCTGCAACCCCAGGCGTTGGGTCTATCTAGTAAACATCTAGTAAAACTACATTTATGAGGAAGCGGTGGAGTATAAATGTTCTGTTCCAACATTGTATAATGCCTACATAAACCTGAGAATGACAAAATATTTACTGCTGAATTGGATCCTCTCCAAGGGTGTATTCTATCAAAAGACAGCTCCAAAGATTGGATTTGTCATGTACATCAACCATTACCCTTAATGGTGTCTAGAGTCTGAAGAACTTGTGCTACCTTATATGTATATAATCTATATATGATAGTTAATTTGGGACAGAACAAAATCAGTGTTTCCCTGTATTACCATCATCATAATCCATGAATGCCTTTCAAGTCTGAAAACGTCACAAATCATTTTCAGTTCAGCCTCTCTCAAATGGGTTTTAAACTCAGAATATTACAGTACTCTTACGATGTACATACTTGTCTCACTCTGCCCTCAGTAGACAGTACTACTAGTTATCCATTAACAGGCCTTCTCAGAGGGGCACTGGGTGAAATGTGACTGGCTGGAGCTTGGCATTCAGCTGGAAACTCAGTCTTTAGTGTCGTTTCCCAGGGTTACTCAGAGCAGAGCCCCTGGAGTTGGTAGAAATTCAACGTCTTGCTCAAAAGGCACTATTGGACGGATGAACAGGTGAACAGTGCTACCATGCCCCTCTGAACACGAGGTGTCATTTTGTAGACACACGTTAACTAATTCAATGCTTGGAGATCAGTATTTGACAGGCGGGGCACGATAACCCCTTCCAGCGATGTGTCTGCTGGGTGGTTTGTGCCTCCCAACAACGCTACATTGCTCGAGCGTTAGCTGGTGGACCTCAGGCAAACGGCCATGGCGTTCTTGCGAGGACACGTCTCGGTTCAGTAGGTTATCAGGCTTAGACCACCACACTCCCAGAAACCACATCTAACGACTCTGGGCCCCAAGGGCAACTGCTGGCCGACACAAGCTGTGTGATGTGAACGAATGTTGCCAAGGGCTGTTTGTAGAGAAATATCCTGTCCATGTTTTAGGCAGAGGATATGAAACCTGTAAAGGTATGGAAGGTTTCATCTTCTTTAAACCATCTTTGCTTAAAGGATTCATTGTATGGCAAGTGACTTATTAATACCTTTAGCCATCCGTCAAGAGAAATACTAATTTATCAAATAGAAGTATGGAGCTCCACCCGTTTAAGGAAAGACTTGATTCCTCTGCCTGCATGACAGAATACAGGATTTGCCCAGACATGTTATGATGCCCTAAAAATGCTGGATCACCTTAAAAGATCTGCATCAACCAGCTGAACCACAAAGACCAGTGAAAAACTTAAAAACGAGTGTCGTTATTTTCAAGCTTTTTAATACAAACTTAATAAACTATCAGTCCCTCTTAACATGTAAGACACTGACTCCAAATACTTTGTTATACCGTTTGTTTTATCAAGTATTGCACAATGTAGGTACAAAATTAATATACGATTACATTTTGTCCATAATATAGCAAAAATCTTTAAACTCTTAACAGAAAATACAACTCTTATGTTTTTCAAAAAAGCAAATATTCTTAATTCCCACCACTACGGAATATTCTGTACACAATCTTTAGAATAGTCGATGTTTTTTTAAGATGGATTCATTTTATAATTTCAATAAAAAAGGAAATAACATAAAGTCGCTGCAGCCATCACGGATCACTGGAGTAGTAAAAAGATATAAATGCAATACCATGTCGTAGAAACAATAGATACTCTGATATTTTACAAACTCTGTACTAAATTAAATTATACAATTAGAAAAAAGACCAGGAAATCCCACTTATTTATGCCAATTTCTTCAAAAATTGGCGGTGTCCAGTTATGTTTTAAATACTGAAAGAGGCCATGACTTGTGGTGTTTTTTTCTTCTTTTTTTTCATATCTTAAAACAGTCACATAAAAAATTATTTTGTGCTTGGTTGGCAAAAGAAATAATGATGCATGTTGAAGTTTAGGTAACCAAGCTTGGACATCTTGTACTACAAGCTTCATCATTTAAAAAAAAAGGAAAAAAAAAAAAGGGTATAACTCAAGGGGGCAAAGTAATTCACCCTCGGGCTCATGCGCTTTGACTCGTAACACAGGTCTTACAGTTGACAAGTCACTTTTTCTTTGACATTCTGTCCTTGTTTTGTCTTTTTTCAGTTTTTCAAAATGCATTTGTATATGTATTTTTCCCCCTATCACATATCTCTGGTCGTTTCTGTGTGTAGTAGTAGCAGAAATAGTACCTTTTATGTGTACTAGTTGGCCATAACTGGCTGGAATTGCTGGTTAGAATACTGCATGTTGTTCAAGCTGAAATTCAAGCCGTCCATAAGGGACTTGTCGTTGAGGCCACCGTAGGCCGCAAACATGTCGAAGGCATTGCTGTACTGCAGCGGGCTGAGGCTGAGCGAGCTGTCCCCAGGGAAGAGAGCACTCGGGCTGGCCTGACCCTGAAGGCTGGGGAACACAAACTCCTTGGCATTGGGGGACAGGGCTGAGGGCTTCTGGTGCTGCTGCGCGCCGAGGCCCAACCCGTACAGAGAGTGCATGGAGGTGGAGATGGCTTTCTGTTTCAGGAGGCTGTTCACATTCAGGCCCAGGTTGGTGGGGGAGGTACGCGCCACCTTGTTCCCAGTGGCGCTGCTGCCGTTGTTGTTGTTGTTGTTGCGGCCACTGCTCTTCATCTTAGTGGAGCCGAACTTGGTGGCGGCGAAGGTGGCGGTCGTGAAGGTTAAAGGCTGGGTGGAGCGGGGCATAAAGGTGGGGCTGACGGCTGCCGAGTGGCCGAAGGGAGGTGAGGGCGAGCTGGAGGCCGGAGAGGTGCCGTTCACAGGCTCGTTGATGGGCATGAAGACCTGCGCGTCGGGATTGAAACTGTTCTTGATCTCCTTGTCCAGATCCAGCCCCCCGCTAGCAGCTCCACTGTCGTTGCTGTCGTCGACATACAACACCTTGACTGGCCCCTTCTCCCCAATCTGGTAGGACACCTCGAAGGGGTCGATCCACACGCTGAGGTCCTGGGGCAGGTTGTTGCGGACATCCTCGATGTCCAGCCCACTCTCTTTGGCTGCCTTCTCCACCACAGGGTCCACTTTCTCCCCCACGTGGATGCATCTGAATCCTGAGCCCTTGTATGGCTTATCCGGGTACCAATGCCCCTCGTATTTTTGCTTCAGCTGTCGCTCCAGCTCCTCGCCAAAAATGTTGACCCGCCGCCTTGGCAGCTTGTTATACAGGTAGGAGATGATGAAGTTGAGAGCTACTTGGATTTCAAGCTGCATAGCTAACTGCTGAAGTTTACCAGATGTGTCGAGATTAGGTGTGTCTGACCTTGAATGCGTCCACTGGGTCGGCTTTGTTTATCCGTGATGGGTAACGCAGAGGCTCTCGTGGCAGAATCAGGTGTTGGGCTGGCACCAGGCAAAAAGGAACTAGAACTTGGTTGAAACAGATTCAAAAACAAAAAGTGCTGGTTTTGTAGAAGTGGTGTCCTTCCACAGGGTGTGATCCTTTCTTTCCTGCAACAATTGGGAGAGAGAAAAATATACTCATGAGTATGTCACTTGTTAAAAAACATGAGACAAAACAATAAGCTCATGCTGGAAAAATTCATAGGCAAAGATTCATATTTTTCAGACAAGTTCATGTTCAATTTTCACAGCGGATCTGTTCAGGTCATTTGGTCTTTTTGGCTGCTCAAGTCCAGTGCTGCAGACTTTGTAATGGGAGTGCAATTAAGTGTCCTTTAAACATTAACTCGTTGCTGTCTGAAGTACCAATGCATGTTGTGGCTCTTCCATTATTGTGCCATAAATGATCATTTAAGTTAAATGCACACAAAACGAGGCCAAGCTAATATTAATGCAGCAGCAAAGCCTGGAGCAAACGGTTTTACAGCGATGACAGATAAAGGCTTATGTGTCGGGTTATTGCCGATATATCGATACAAAGCCAAATTATCTGGGTACATGATTGGGTTCGAGAGACTGAATGGTTCATCTATTTTGTCTTGCTAAATGTCAAAACTAGGCACCGAGCTTATTAACCTCGCCAGGTCTCGGGAACCGTGTTATATAATACCGGGTAGCTTGGCTGGACAGGCTTGTTTGGCTCGGTAGGCTCGCTGTAGGGAGAAAACCGACAGAAAACTGGCAATGGGGTCGTTTCATTTAATAAACTACAACACTCTTTAACAGATAAAATGGTTGGCGAGGAAATGGTTGCTGTTTGGGGGGGTTAGGAAGCTTATCTCGTCCCTGGGGCTGGTTTGATCCGCATGTAGCAGCGACGATTAGTCGGAGCGCTTCCTTCATTAAGACTGTCGAAACAAGGCTTGGCACTACAGCCAGGATTATGTTAGACCGACGGCATTTAAATGCTTGGCTCTTTCAACTGAATGAACATATAAAATGTAAATATGTAAAATCGTATTCAAAGTGACATAGGCTATATTTAAAAAAAAAAACTGACAGCAGCTGGGATGAAGGCTGAGAGCGAGACGACTTCGCTGAGGCTTTGAATTTTACAAGCGTGTAAAAGTTGATTTATTCATTAGCTCTATCGACAAGAGACTACACAGGAATATAATCTATTCCCTTTATCGCCTCCCCCATGAAACTGGCCCTGAAGAGAATAGCATATGCTCCACGGTTACAAATTGGTTTCACCCTTACGAAAACCAACTCGAGTACTCCTATTATACATCTGAGAAGTCCCTATGGGAATACAGTAGCATAAGAGTAAAAAAAAGCACGTAGTACGATAAAGTAACGTTAGACTATAACATCACTAGTGAGCACATCAGACACACTCTGGAAATATCGTTGAGATTTTTCGTTGAGGCAGTTTAGAAACAGCAAACAGTCAAAATAATAGTCCAGGCTACACACGCATACACACACCCTAACTTCATGGACTGACGCAGCAAATCAGCTTAATAAATAGCCCGAATAGCGTCCAAGTACGACAGTGAGCAAAAGTAAAGACAGCAATAGTTATTACATTTACAACAGCAAGTAACCAACATGTCTGTCGACAATACTTACTTTTTGTAAAAAATAAAGATGCTCAGTAGTTTTGAAGTACCGTTACTTAGTGCAAATAGAAAAAAGTTACGTATAAATACTTTCTTCACATAGAATATATTATCAACATTACAAAAAAAGTATTCCAGTACATGTAGGTGTCGGAGGATTGACGTTTACGTTTGCTTCAGTTTCTATTTTTAGGGTTATTTTGCGTTTTTCCTCTTTCAGCAGGCTTGCAGAGCGGCTCCCTCCTACTCGGGAGTTTTACAACTTCGTCCCCCTACTGTTAACATGTTGCCTGTATTTATAGCTTTCCTCCGCCATGGGCACGAGGTAGGCGGTGATGCGGTTTGAGAGGTCAAAACAATACGAGCGGCTGCGATTGGTCAAATATATTAGTCCCGCCTTCTGCGAACGGCTCAACTCACACGCTCGTTGGCTTACCTGTGCCGTCAATCCATGACATATGATTCTATGGAATGGAGAGACGCCCATAACATGAACGCTTGCGTCACAGATAACCTAGGTCTGCGCTGACAGCAAAAGACAAAAATAATTCGTTTTATCCGGTTTGCACACGGGTTGTCTTAAAATATATACTTTCGGCGACATACTTTAGGCGACACGACAATGCTGGATTGTAGACTACGCTTTACAGGACAAGAATAAACCTTTCTATATAGCAGATGGCAGTCTAATGATCGTTATCAGACGCTATCACGCAGTACACCTATATATACACCTATATATACATACTGTGCTAATTGTGATGTAATTGTCTAATGCTATATCTATTACCCACTTATACTTCAATTCCTGTGCCATGTTTATAGCAGACAGTGGAATAAAACTGAGCACTATATGGAGACCTTTGCGCAATCATTAAAAGCGTCTATATATACCTTATAGGTGACCTGACATAGAGAATTTATGGAAAATTCTTGCTCTGACATGTCACGTAAAGTGTAGGAGGAATATTGTCTTGGAATTAATGTATTGCCGGAGAGGAGATTCCCCACGGCGGAACGATACAGCTGGCAGCAGAGTGTGGGTGGTGCTGGACGCTATCTACAAAACACAGGCGCTGATTGGTCTAAAACGGGGCAGGAGCCCTGTGGTGAATG
This sequence comes from Hoplostethus mediterraneus, assembly GCA_034670385.1. Classification (NCBI taxonomy): domain Eukaryota; kingdom Metazoa; phylum Chordata; class Actinopteri; order Trachichthyiformes; family Trachichthyidae; genus Hoplostethus; species Hoplostethus mediterraneus. The sequence goes on from JAXDDW010000056.1 coordinate 602,707, forward strand.
GTGTGCCCGTATCTAAGGTGCTGATGTAGGCTCTGCGCGTCATAGCCTGGCTGAACGCACGGGGCTGGTGAATTTAAAGTGCACGGCAACACACATGTTATGCTGTGTACATTCAGCGAGCTGGCTGACGCAAAGCTATTGCCCTACACGGTATCATTCACTTTAAAACTCGGTTCCTGTCTGTTGAAAAAAGAAAAAGAAGGCGGTATCTGTTTATTTGTTTATTATCCCACGACTATGTAATACTATCTCCTAAGGTATGAGGTATTTGTTTTCTTCTAATGGATGCTGTAGAAAAACGGAGTTGGCTGAACCTGGTTGTTATCTAGAAAGGTTCACATGGCCAGTAGTTTTCCATATCGTTTACCCCCATCAGATACTTTGAGTACTGTGTTGTAAGCAGGACTGATGCCAACACTATCAGGTGACATGAAAAATGTCTGGAACATGAATTAATAATAATCGTTTTCATTTTAAATGCTATTCTATCCGATCCATATAATGTATGTTGCAAATCCATTACTTTACCAGTAGTGTCTTCCATTGCACATGTGATATTTTGGCATAATGCGGACCTCATGATCACGCTCTCTCAAAAACAACCTTTCCTGTTGTCATCAGAGCAGCTGTGCTTGTGATGGAGGAAAAGGAAAGCTGCCCGTCTGCTGTAGACTTACTGTGGACTTTTAAACATTCTTTAGGCGCTTAGGTTTGCCAAGCATAGTCATGTGCTTGGTGTGAGCTGCAAATGTGTGAAAGGGCTCCCATGGAAAGTGCTGTAGGGACTGAATATATGGGACAGACAATGGATCATGCAGAGGCAGAATAGAGAGGAGACTATGGTTTGACATTGCCCCGTTTATTCAGATGCACACAATCTAGCTCAGAGTGAAAGTGGGTGGGAGGGTGAGTTGGCTGCCATTGGCACTGGGAGCTGCAGAGTCCTGGCAAGGCCTCCAGGGTTGTTGTTACTGCAAACAGCTCAGAACAATCTAACGTCACATGTCCACCAGGACCAAAGCCATATAGTTCCACTCTGGTGGCTACTTTTTATGGTAGTAGTTTAAACATCGATTAAACTATCGATTATTGTGCTTTTTTATTGGTGTATAACTTGGTGTAACAAACAGCCCTCACGTGACAGAGCATTTAAAAGGTCAGCAGTGATAGTGAGGCATTAAGGCCGCTATATTGTCTTAAGGTGTAATCCTCTAATATATCCTTCGCTCACTGCCACTTTTGTAGCTTGTTCCCGTGGAGAAGCGTAACCCTTTAAAACCTTTAATCCCCAATCAGTCTTCAAAGGGAGTCTGTGCTTTGACTCCAGGAATGAAAGTGTGGGAAGAGGGAGAAATTAAGCTGAATGAATAACTTACCTAGCTGTCCATTTCCAATGATTTATCAGGGTCTGGCTCACGAGGTACTTAGTTGAGCTGTTATGTTTAAGGCTTGCATATACTGAAGGAATGCATGCACAGCACTATCCATACGGGCTTTTTTTTTTTACAATCGACTAAGTAAAGAAAATGTGAAATATTCTGAAATGCAATTGCTCCAGGTTGATTGAAGGTCACGTTCCAGAAGTAGTTTTTAATCAAATATCCTGTCATTCCTGTAATAACAAAGCAGAACTGATCCCACCATGCCAAAGGAGCAGAGGCCACCCTCCTTCACTCCTGGCCCCTGACATCGACGTGCAGGCCCCTGTGATAGGATAATATTCGACAGCATTGTGCTCATCAGCAGAGGGACTAGGAGTGTGCGGACGTGAGATGGAGCATAATGGACTGTGTTGCTTCCGCTTCTCTCCAAACCGGTAAAAAAAACAAAAACAGCCTTGACTTTCCAGGAAAAAAGTCATTGCCGTGATGTTTGTTGGCCTTTGTGCAGAGCGTGGCAGTACGAATCATCACGCTGTGTTTCAGGCTTATGTGTAAACAAACATCGGCTGCACATAGTGTGCATATACTGACACGCAGATAGAGGTGGAATGACTGACAGACAGGCAGACACACAAAAGCAGAAGAGGATCCTCACTCACTATCGGCTCCATGTCTCTCACACTCTCCCTCCCCTCCTCCCTTTCCCTTTATCCTTCCTCCCCTCCTCCCCTCTTTCCAGCTCAGACGGAGAGCCTTTGACGTCACTGGTTGTTATTACTTAACGCGACTCTGCAGAGCGCCCTGGGCTCCTCATAATAGACAGATGCTCTGCTTTTCCCTTTGAAGAGTAAATGAGGTTGTGGGTGAGACACAGAGAGAAGTAGATGAGAGAAATGGAGAGCGTTGAGAAATACTGTGGCTGCAAGATCGGCGCACACAAGGAGAGTTGATCTCCTTTCGTTCAGCGTGTCTTTGTACTGTCAAAATTAAGAGTTTCTTTCTAAAATGAGATATCTACCATTAGTAAAATATGATGCCTCTTCTGACAAAATGATTGCTGGCATGAAAGTAAAACTCACTACTGAATATCATTTAACTTATTTTTTTCCTTGAGTCCTTAGAACATAGTAATATCTAAAGGACTCATGTATGGGTTTTTGAGACGTTTTATTTTACCAAAAGGAATATACAATGTGCTTGGAAAGAAACACTTCAAATGCATTTACAGAATGGTACAATGAATAATACAAATGATTACGGCAATGCTAATGTAATTATTGTAACACTACAATACAACAGATAAACATCCTGTATTAAAATTTCAGAATATAAGAATGTGGTAAGTGATGGTCCGATATTATGTTTTGTTTGTATTACTGTATTACAACCAAAACAATGGTAATCAGTTGAGCCTGGACTGTAGCAGCCATAGTTTACTGGCTTGATAACTTTAGTTGAGTTGATATCCTTGATAGACTGACCCAATATGTCCCCTGGATTGACCTCAGGCTTAAGAGGTTAATTACCTTAGTGGGGATGTAGACATGGATCAGAGGGGAACAGGTAGACTGTAGTCAGCTAACTCTGTTAGCATGTTAGCATTACTTAGCAGCGACGAGCAGTCAGTTACTGTACACTAAAACTTGACAAACTTGACAAAACGTAATGGGGCTTTAGACTGACTGACTATAGTTAGTCATAACATAACATAACATACATAACATAACATAACATAACATAACATAACATAACATAACATCAGCAGCAGTTAGCAATAGTAATAAATGGCTACACTGTAGCTCAAACAGCAGCAGATAGCCAGCGTGCCTCACTGAGTGTCCTGGACTAGCATACTCATTTTTTATACTGAGAAGTTTTGACAAATTAAAGGGACTTAAATTGCCCATATCCTTCATCCTACAGACTTCTTCATCTTAAAAAGAAATTGTATCTTTTTACCACAGTAAGCCCCAAATGACTGATGATAAATACCGCAGTTATTCTGTGGTTGATTCATAAAATGACCACTCTGGCATAAAATCTCATTACCTAAATTTCATAAATGACAAATTTCACAGCAACATTTCACAGTGTCATTAGGTAAGGACAAATTCCTTACTTTTTATTTACTCTTTAACAGTCTGTCAGCCTTGGTTACCCATTAAGCAGCATACAAGTCTGCAGTGAGGCTCAGCACACATGCATACACATACACACATGTACATACTGAGGTTATGTTATCAGTTGTCACGAGTCACGACAGCAGCATAAGTATGTTTCCCCCCAGCCGCCCGGTCACCGTCATAACCCAGCAAGCCTGTTACATAATTCATCCAATGGCAGCCCACCAGGGCACCATCAATACATCCATTCGCCATCTGCAAAAAAAAGAAAAAACTGGAACTGAAATGCACAAAGTCATCCTCATATGAATATCCTAACTGTGCCACATGGCTGATTGTGGATCTCTGTTCACTTTCGGAAATATGAAAAATAGGAAAACATGTTACTTCCTATGTGGGCAGCTTATCATGTAGTGTTGTGTTCTGTTGTTGTGTGCTGAGTGTAGGTATACTGAATGTTGTATATGCCTAGCTCTTTCATAATCAATTAATCTTTCCATAGAGAGATGTTACTAGTGAGCCTTGGCGTCTACGTCCAGTTAGATTATGACTGGTTCAGCTGAACTCTCTCTTTTCATCCTCTCCTTGCAGCCAAAGTGCAGAGCACAAACAAAGGCACTATGCTTCAGTTTGACCCTCCAGGGAGAGTAAACACAAGTGAATGGCTAACATTTCACTCATACACCATGACCATAGACAGACACACACACACACACACACACACACACACACGAAGGGTGAATGTGTGTTAGCTGCACAATTCCAAGAATAAATCCCTCATTACTGTATGGTTTTGTGAATGGGTTGTCACATGAGGGCTCTTTAAGGATAATTCTCTCCATGCAGGCCTCCATCTCTCGCCCTTCTGTCTCTCCCCCCTTTCCTCCCATCACATGCACCATACCGTGGCTCCATGAATTAAAGGCCAGGGAGAAGGAGGGAGGGGAGGTAGTCAATAGTTTGGCTGCATACATATTCTTTCAACTGACCGCAAACACCTCCAACCCCTCTCCCTCCCCCCTCAGGCTTCTTCGCACATAAACTGCCTCCAATGATAGAGCGACTTCCTCTCTGCTTCAAGGACACGGAGGATCAATTTGGTAATGAGATGTAGATAGCTGATGGAAAAGATAAGTGAAGGGTGCTGAGGTGGGGTTTTTTGTGACGAGGCACGTCGCTTTGTGCGGCGGAGAGCCTGGAATGTGTTTACTGCTGTAATGGCGTTCGTTGTCGTCACTGCCCCGTTGAACTTGTTCAGTTGAATTGAATTAAAAGCGCAGGGACAGAAAAGGAAGAGAGCGTGTTGCTGTTATTTCTTTTTCTCACTTCATGACTATTGATATTATTTATAAATGTCTTGGATTCGATCAGACGGTTTTCCGGATGACTTTAATTAACTGGGAGCTTGCTTGGGAGCTCTTGCGTGTGGGCGTACTAATGTTGTGTTGCTTATCTGATTCAGTATTATTATGTGGCTGTGTGTCATTTATAATTTATGTTTGTGTTTGTCATTTTATTTTTTTCATATTCATTAATTGTGTGTTGTTTCTTTCTGGCGTTGTCACAATGTAAAGCTGGCCACGGATCCCAGGAAGAATAGCTGCTGTGATACTGTGGTACCAAATGAATAAAAATATCAACAGATCTCTTTTTGTTTGTTTATTTTCTATTCACTCTTCTCTCTGTCCTAGCATTCTTGAGTTTCTAATGCAGGATACTCCATTAACATGTCAGGACATGAACCCAGACAGATCAGATAGTCTTACTGGAGGGGTCAGAGGTCACCGGTGTGGTAGTGAACATACTGTATCTACATCCTGGATGCCACTGGGGGGAAATTCAAAACAAACGGGTGTAAAACAAATCTGCTATTTGGGTGACGTCATTTCGCTCAATCTAGAGGAGTGATCTGCCTCAGTCGGCCTTGTTTCAAGGTATTGACAGTCAGAAATTCCAAGCAAGTGAAACTGCAAGGGAAACAGGTGGATTTCACTGTAAGGACACTGTCAAAATGTTTTATGTGGCTCACTCATTCCCAGACTTTGAGCGAATTTCACATCTTAAGATTGGTCATTTTATTATGTAGGAGTTATGGTTGTTGCCTAGTAAAATGGATGGTCTAAGACTGATGGCACCACTTCTGTGATGAAACTCAGTTTAAGATTCTGTATTTAACATGCAGTGTTCATCTTGAGTTTAACAAATCAGGGCTGTTTTTCTATTACAGTGTCAGATTTTCTCGAGCAGCTAAGAGATACGATTAGATTTAATGGTGTAAGCTTTTGATCACCTCCTACTACTCAGAACAGAAGGGTCTCCTTTTACAGGGCAGTTTTAAAAGCAAATGCATCAACTGCTGTAGCACCTAGCTCGGGAAGGAAAGAAATCCACCTAGGATATGTGATGTAGCAAGCTGGTGAAACGATGGGGAAATATCTGATGATCAGATAAACACTTTATTCCTCACCCGGGTTGTGGGTTGGGGGCTGAAGAGGGGTGGGAGTGTGTGTGTGTGGGGGGGGGGGCGGGGGGGCTAGGTGACATGAAGAGGAAACCAGGAGTGGCATAGTGACACTCTGAGGTGTGGGGAAAGCAATAGCCCCCCGGTTGAAAGAGTGTAGAGGTGCAAGAATGAAGAATGAGTGTGGAAAGGAGGGCTAATACAGAGGTGTAAGGAACAGCTGGGAGGATATGAAGGGAGGAAGGGAGGGAATGAAGGGAAGACAGTCGTGCCCTGAGGGCTGGGGCTGGCCTTTATGGGCTTGTACGAGGACAGACAGAGATGAGAGAGAGGAAGGACTGGGGATTTGAGTGGAGAGCCAACACTGAAGAGAGGATGAGGAAAAAAAACTGGAGAGAAATGCTTAAAAAAATATCAAAGAACGAAAGATGCATCCACTCCCCAAGCCAAAGACAACTGCGTGAATGACTTCAAATCAATTTTGCTCATTGGGGGAAAGCAAAATACAACAGCTATGAATTTTATTTTCAAATAGCAAAGTCAGCAAAATGGAGACCACCCACTGACAGTGGCAGAGCCCTTGACAAAAACACTCCAGGCAATTTGGAGTGGGTGGCTGCAGAGACTGATGCACTTATAATACAGATTACAACTGACCCAGGAAAGACACAGCGTGCAATTAGGATTCACGGAGAGAAATTAAAAGTAAACAGCAGGGGCCGTCTGCCGAGAAATGCGCCTGATAGATGAAGGGGGAGATAGAGCAGGACAACAAAGGAGAAGGAAGAAGGAAGAAGGATAGAAGAAAGGGCCAATAACAATCCCTCTGTTGTGTTCGGTCGAGGGAGGGAGGCGATTCTGTATTCATGGCTGTGGAAAAATACTTAGACGGTCTGGTGGATCTGTATGCTCAACTCCTCACAGACACACACACACACACACACACACACACACACACACACACACACACACACACGTGCATCGCATAACAGATGAATACATACATCTCTCAACAAGTCAGGTCTCACCCTCCCACAATATGTAATGACATCCAGCTGGATAACCAGTATGTGTGTATGCTGATTCAAACGTGTGTGTGTGTGTGTGTGCGCGCGTGTGTATGAGTGTTCAGTAATCAATGGAGATGAAGTGGTCACGCACCAGCAGGCATCTCATCTAGCTTCAAATGAGATTCTGCTTTTTAGATAGCTTCATAAACCACCTATATTACCTTGCAATAATCTGGTTGTGCTTTTTCCATACAACTACTCAACTTGTTATCGCCCCCCTGTCATGACACAGCAAATTGGATCTTGTCGCTCGCCTATTACAACCATAATTTAGATATCTGGCATGAGTCTATTTAACAAGATGATGCATTCGGGTGAATTGGCCTTGCACTTGGTCTGTGAGGTCACAATGGACTGTTCACAATACATTGTGACATGGGATTAAGAGGGTGTGTTTGTGTGTGTGTACCAGTGCTCTGTGTATTACTCTAATGTATTTCCATACATGATCGTGGTTGATGTTGTAAACAACTGAATCACTCACCAGCTTAATGAAAGAGCTGATCCCAGAACAGCAACACTGAGTCATTTTATTTTGACTGCGTTCATATTCATATCGCATGTTACGGAGTCTGTTTGAAGCTGTGTATGTTCAAAAATACTGAGTTAGTTTATCTCAGAGGAGCGATTAATAGACACACCAAATGACAACCTGGCTATTTCAGGCAAAGAACATAGCAAGCATGGCATAATGAACAGAAGAGTACAGAGAGAAGGAGCAAAAACATGAACATGAAAACATTACGACATAAAATTACGACATTATTATTATATTATATGCTGTGGCATTGCTCCGATTAGGTGATTCATTCATTCACAAACCCCATTAAACCCTGCAGCTTATGTAAAGAGTGACTTTGATCATATTATCATATAGATAAGAGTTGTTCTGTCGCATCATCAGCACATTGACCGGTGGCTAACCCTGGCTTCCCATGTCCCCATCTCCTCTGGCTCAGTGCCTAAGCCAGAATTACACAGCCCTGCAGGGAGATAAGAGTCAGAACAGTTTGGCTTTGTGTTGCCTTGATATCGTCTGGAACTTTTACTCACCACCCCCTCGGTCCCTGAGACCCCCCGAATTTGAGATGACTCAACGGCTTGAAACAGGGCGGTGCATTGCCCTACACGCTTTACCTCAAAGAACCATTCAAATGGAGCTGGAATTTCTCCATCACCGTGTTGGGACAGATTGCTTCACGTGCAGATTGGGACATGTTCTGTTTAACTGCCATGCTCATTTGACAATTAGCCAACTATGCATTGAAAGGAATTTTTTTTTTGCGGTGGTGAAACCCAATGCATACTGTATCATATCTATGTATTGTAGATCAAATTCTGTTCATGGTCATAACAAACTCATTGATATTATCCTGTCCTGATGGGAATGAAGCATGTGTAGAGCTTCTGTACATGCTGGATAGTATAGTTGCTCTGGGGCCACGACTCTTTATGCAAGCCTTTATCTTGGGCTGGGGTGTTACACACACTTTGCCCTGTGGTCTATCTGGTTGGAGCAGACACATTGTACCACAGTATTCACCGCTGCAGTGTTTCCAGACATTTTCTTCTCTTGGATTAGCACAATGTGTGTGTGTGTGTGTGTGTGTGTGTGTGTGTGTGACATGTCCAGGTTTAAATCTCCTGCTGCCTTATCAGTGAGTCCCACACAAACATAGTAACACACACACACACGTTCCACACAACTCCGCGTGACTCCCAGCAGCCAACGATAGTACCCGTTTTGGAAACAGATATGCTATCACGGTGGGGCTGATGCAGACTTTAAACGAGTAGAGTGCGTTAACCTTTCCTTTATTTAGCTCGTGTCCCGTGGAGTCAACGAGGTGAACCGATATCAGATGGCGTACTGACTGGCCATGAATGAGAATCGGGATACAGGCAAATACAAGTCAACTGTAATAGGCAGCAGCTTAGAGGGATCAGTGTGTGGATGTATGTGTCTGCGTTTGGGTGTGTATAATCTACGAAGGAGATACAGCGAGTAGAGAAATTATATTGAAGCCAGTTCTCAGTTTGCAATGAAATAAAATGGACATATCATGAACATCAGTCTTTTTCTCTCACTCCCGTTCTAGAATACACAGCCGCCGTATGAAATATTACTGATAGTACCCAACCCAACAAACACAACCCTCTGCCCCTCCTGCGTTTGCTCAGTGGGTAAATGCGCAGCTGCTTGCGCTTGACCAGCCGAGCTGCCCAGAAACAGCGCCACGTGGCACCGGTTAATTTAAGAGACATCGCTATTATTGTGTAGCATGCTCATCCATTCATTCCTCTGATCCACCCGCTTAAGCCTTTTCAGGGCTGCAGGTGGCTGGAGCCTATCCCAACATGCATTGGGGCAGAAGGCAGGGAGACACCCTACACAGGTCGCCGGTCCACGGCAGGGCTAACACAGACACACTCACCTTACCTTACGTGTCTTTGCAGGACACCAGAGCAACTGGAGGAAACCCAGGAAGAACATGCAAACGGCACATAGAAAGGGCCAGGGATCAAACCCGGGTAGTAGTAGTACTAGTAGTAGTAGTAGTAGTCAAAACGGTTGGTTTGGTATGGTGTGTGTGGTTGAGGCATTGGCTGGATGCGGGAGAGAATCAGGCTGGTCGGCTGGTTATCCCTGCATCCGACACCGGCTGAGGCCAATTAAGGCTAAGTGGACAACTGCAGCCTGGAACTGGTTCAACCATTGTGTTTGTCTTTTCCTGTGAGTGGGAACCCGCCTGGCAGCTGGCGCGCCAACACAGAAGCTAAGCTGAAAAGCTGATGTGGAAAGACCCCGGAGAAGCGAGATCCTGCTACAGTATGATAGATGCATGATAGTTTTTTATCATTACAGACAGGTTCATCAGGAGGTCCCCCTGAGATGAACTTCTTATGTACACATATGTCAGTACAGCGTCAGCCAGGAGAGCAAAAGGTGCATGTTCAGTGTTGCTCACCTCGATGGACACACACACATTGACACAGTGAGCAGTCTCTTTAACCACCTGCCGTTAGGCTACAATGATAATTCCAAATTTAAAAATCTCACAAGGCCTTTCTTTCCAAATGCTGTACTTGGGTGAAACGTCTTGCCTTGGCTGAGCGACCATATTTGGAGATCTGAATGAAGGACAAAATGTTCCCAGCAGCCGGACGACCACCCTGGAAGGCCCGTTGTACAACGCGACATGCGGTCCATTCACACCGAACACCCCTGCAACTCTGAACTACTTCTACCAGGTGAATAGACGCCCGGCGGGGAGGAGGGGACAGCTGCAATTTCAGTCTGTGGGAAAGGGAGGGAAATTAATGGAATCTGTATTCCCCTATTGTCCACTTGTTTGTTTGTCTGCATGTGTGCCTGTCTATATGTGTGCGTGTGTTTGTGTGTGCATGTGTTTGTGGTTGTGTTTCCATACCATTGGAAAATCAAATCTGTCACTTAAAAGAAAGTAGACTTAATCTGCTGTTTAGATGGAGAAAGGAAAATAACAAGAGGGAATGTTTTATTTGTTATTGTGTGTAATGAATATAGTGCATATAGACTTTTTGTAGTTAGAAAACAGGAAACATCCGTAAACATCAACTTCCTTTTGGATGATTGGATCAACTCATGACCACAGCTGATTTTACACTCCACTCTTCAAAACAGGCCAAATAATAACATTAAATGGATGGGTGCCCATCTTGGAGGCTTGGAAGGATAAAGGGCTCCACCTCATTGGTCAATACAGCCTTCGGGGGAGGGGGAATGTTGGTTGGGAAGATTCAATGAGAAATGCTTGGTCCTCCCTCACTAACTACTCTGCTCATGCGCCTGTCAGCAGTGAAGCTGTTCAGTGGCCAATAATAGAAGTGTCAAAAAGTCCGGCCTTCAGCTCAGACGCTGGACTCAGAGAAGTGGTTTCATCAAAGACAGCTTCCTGGTAATGGTGACGCCACATTGCAATCTTGCAATCTTGCAGGGTTACATATGTCAGGGATGACTACTCCTCAGCCTTCACGATTTGTCTCTTCTTGCTAGATTGCAGCGGGGCCCGACAACAGGGCTCATTGGCCTGAGCTACATGGCTTTGGCAATTTCAATTTTCATTATCGTCTCTGCCGATTAGCCTGCACAGCTGGTCCCGCTGGTGCCAGCAGTAATACTGTTGTTTTCGTTTGCCTTTTGAATAAACTGCAAATAATTTCATCCCTATTGGGAAGAAGTCAGAGCAGGAGAAACTCATCAGACAGACCATCTCATCGCTTCGCTATGTGGAGGACAGGAACCCTTGCTTTTTCCCACCCCTCCCATCCCGAAACACAGTTACTAAGCAACAATAGGGTAGATAAAAACAAAAGAAAATCTAAAGCAAACAGGATGCAAGCAAAGCAAAAAATCAAACAGTCAAGCATAAAAAGTAAGGTCAGCAACAATTAATAAAAGATCATTACGTTAGAAGTCTGTAAAGGTGAATTTTAAGAAGCGATTTAAAGGGCTGCCTGATCACCTTGATCGATTAGCGGACTTTCAATCTAGATACCGCTCTCATTCTGGACTGTAAACGTACTAATTCTGCAGTAGTGTGTGTGTGGCTCGTTTGTTTAGGCTCTTGTGTGTTCATGATCATGTCAAAGTTTTGTGTACCTCAGTCAGCTGTTTGTTAGACATATCAAGAATGATCCATACTTTTATGCTCCAGTGTACATATTGTCATTAGATGGATGTCAGAAGGAAAAAAATTAAGAAACGATTAAAAAACAACAAAACGACTTTCATACTTCATTCTTTCATTTTTTAGTCATCAGCTGTCTGAGGACTTTCACTGTGAAAAATGAGGATGCGGTTGTCACTAACCACAAGGCGTGACGTTCAGTATTTCTGTATAAGTTAACTTCTAACAAGTGAAAATGGGTGCTTTGTGCAGTAGTGCTAAATCATAAACACGGTCATATACATATACATTACATATAAGCCAATCACCTATTTCAGTCAGCAGGAAATAATATGAATAGTTGCACCAATTTGATAGTTTTAAACATTTTAAACCTACCCAACACCGCAGTGTCTCCAACAGAAAACACTTTCATGAACTGGGTTTGGGTTGAATCACTACTGAGTTATATTAAGTATTTGTTATATTAAGTATTTATATGGACATTTCAAATTATTATTTCAAGTATAATCTGAGCAAAGTAACAGTACTTCCACTTAAGTAGGATATTTTGGTACTCTTTGCTTCTGTGACAGTGCATTTTAGTACATGCCTTCCTCTCTCTCTCTCTCTCTCTCTCTCTCTCTCTCTCTCGCTCTCTCTGTCCCTCAACCTAATATATGCATTAAAAATGGGACATGCAGTTCACCTCCACACCACCCACGCTCACTTATTCCTGTGTTGACGTCACTCAAATTTGTTACAGCAGCCTCCCACGACAGAGGGCTGCAGAGAGAGAGAGAGAGGGTGGGAGTGAGAGAGAGACACAGAGACACAGAGAGAGAGAGAGAGAGAAGCTTTATTTTCCTGATTGTTCCGAGTATCCCGGAGGCTTTTTTCAGAGCCACATCTCTGTCACTTAAATTCCTCCGAGCACCTCCCTCTGTTGTCTCGAGACCGTCGCTCACCTTCCTCTCCACACAAACAAAACTCCCATTCAGCGAGAACACTCAAGCCTCCAGTGATGTCACGGTCGCCATGGTAACTATTCTCACGGTTGCCCCCCTCCTCCTCCCCTTTCCTTTTCCCCTTTTGATCCTTTTATCTATTCAGAATGAGAGCGCCATTCTGTCCGTCTGTCTCAATAATACACTCTCCTGCAAAACACACAGCCTACATCATGTTGTTGTCCTCATATACGGATTTGTGAAAACATCCAGGGAGAGAGTGACACAATTTCCTAGTTGTGGAGGAAGAGTTGAGGCAAAGAAAGGAGGGATAAGGGATTATGTTATACCCCACCACCCTCACATCATGCTCAAATAGGTGGTCACTCCAACACCTTTTCACTTGCTGGGGGTTTAAAAAGAGACGGTGTGGTGATCAGACGAGGGGAGAGGCAGGTTCACCGAAAAAGAAAAGACATCTGCTGTTTTCGTCTGCGGTTTTCTGTTGATTTATGAGCGAGGGACGAGGTAGGGGACATCTATGCTCTCAGATGGATGAGATGGATAGGCAGCGGTGATTGATGAACATTACATAAAGGGAGACAGAGACACAAGGAGAGAGAGAGAGAGAGAGAGAGAGAGATATTGGGAGAGAGGGAGTAAGAATGAGAGAGAGAAAGTGATATACACAAGGGGAGGGTTGGTGCAGATGAGGAGAGAGACAGGCCTAAATGCATAAAAGGCAGAATTTCTTTCCTATGTTCAGCATCAGCAACCTGATCTACCTCCCCCTCATTCCCTCCATCGCTGCCGTCTCTGGGAGACAATGACAACGCACTCTGAGAGAGAGAGAGAGAGAGAAGAGGACAGACGGGGAGGAAGAGGGGAAGAAGGACAAGGTGGATGTGGGGCAGGAGAGATGGCTTACGGGAACGCTGCATAGTTACAAAAAATGACGCTCACAGGCTCGCTCACAATTTGGTATGAAATGTTTTTGTTGTGCAAATCAGGAACTTTCAACCCCACAACACTCTGGAGACCAATTAATCCTCATTTAATTGGACCTGCGTTCTATCTCTTTCTTGAATAAAGAGCTCTGCAGTCTTCTTTAAAAAATGAAGGCCTTTTCATATCCCATTTCATCTCTGCTGCAGCGCTTTGTACAGCAGACGGGTGGAAGAGTGAGCGCTGGATGAAAGGATCGGTGTGAACCCGACTGCATCAAAACAAACGTAGAGTTAGAGTTTACAGAGGGACTCAATCTAAAACCATCAGATGACTGAACAATAACAATTAGAGAGATAGAGAGATAGATAGATAGATAGATAGATAGATAGATAGATAGATAGATAGATAGATAGATAGATAGATAGATAGATAGATAGATAGATAGATAGATAGATAGATAGATAGATAGATAGATAGATAGATAGATAGATAGAGAGATAGAGAGACAGAGAGACAGACAGATAGACAGACAGATAGACAGAGAGAAAGACAGACAGACAGACAGACAGACAGACAGACAGACAGACAGACAGATAGATAGAGATAGATAGAGAGAGAGAGAGAGATAGACAGATAGATAGACAGATAGATAGATAGATAGATAGATAGATAGATAGATAGATAGATAGATAGATAGATAGATAGATAGATAGAGAGAGAGATAGATAGACAGATAGACAGATAGATAGATAGATAGATAGATAGATAGATAGATAGATAGATAGATAGATAGATAGATAGATAGATAGATAGATAGATAGATAGATAGACAGATAGATAGATAGATAGATAGATAGAGAGAGAGAGAGAGAGAGATAGATAGATAGATAGACAGATAGACAGACAGACATAGACAGAGAGATAGATAGATAGATAGATAGATAGATAGATAGACAGATAGATAGAGAGAGAGAGAGAGAGAGAGAGAGAGAGAGTGACCTATATACCAAATTGTTGCTGATATGAAAGCAAAACTGTTTTGGGAGAATTGTGGACACTTTCCAAACGCTGTCAAACAATCGTGCTCAGTGAAAAACCTTCTGCAGAACTAGTTTTTGACTTAGTGTTTTCTGGCTGTCATTGATCACTCTCACACAGACCCAGTCATTACGTAAGAGGGTAGGTTTATTTTTAGAGAGCACTATCAGAGGAAACGCCTACTCCCCCCTCCACCCCAGGCTCCGGTCTGGTTGTACTGGCTCCTGTACTGTGGGGGAGGGAGAACATGTTGGATTGAAACAGGCTGTGTAGGCTGGACGGTGGTCAGGTGTGAGACTGTGAGAGAAGATGATTGAGAAGATGATGAGAGTAGTCTTTAAATCTTATAAGATGTTTCTGATGGGTTTTGGCACTGGCAATGAAATCCATTATCATCTACCAACATCAAAGTGAGGAATAATTGGTATTGTGGGCTGATGAAGGCTCAGTGGATTTATAGTACTTCTTTTTGTTTTAGTTCATTATATTTCATATTAAATAAAAACATATATCATTTCTATTTGATGGACACTTTTATCATTATTCATTACCCATTTAAGCATGGGTAGCCACAGTGGCAGACCAGTGTTAGTGGATCCACCCATTGAGCTGCACACTATATCTCACTGCACTGAGCTGTGTTTAGTGTATTGGACTGACTCACTGAATATGTGACATGTGAAAAAAACAATAATTTCCCCACAGGAATGATAAAGTAAGTAAACTAAAACTAAATTAAACGACAATGGCTGCTGAAATCATAACAGTCGTAACAGAAGATGGTGATGTTTGCCCTTGTTCTGGCCTCGACCAAAGGCTGGCTCGTGGCAACTAAGCGGTCATTCAGCGGTCAGGTCTCAGTGACCGAGGTCAAATCCTACTCATATGTTATGTAACACTAGGCCATAAACCGACCCGATACGATGATGCCACGACCCAGAAGTTGTTTACAGAAATGAAAATGGTTAGATGGAGATCAGAAATGCAGAGAGAACGAAGAGCTTATGAAAGCCATTAGACAGGCCGACGGACAGAGAGACAGACAAGACAGATAAGCAGATTGACAGACAGACAGATAGAAGATCAAACCGGCGAGGCGGTCGCAGTGGACGGGCAGATGGTGAGGGCAGCACAAAGAAGGGAAGCTGAGAGAGAGAGAGAGAGAGAGAGAGAGAGAGGAAAAGCACAGGGGGAGAGAAGTAGAGCAAGATAGAAACAGAGCGAGGGGGAGGGAGTCTGAACACACAGAGGCAGAAAATCCAGGTGGCAGTCAGCCAAGGGTCACATCAACAAAATCCACAGACCAAGTTGCATCTTTTTCCTCAATTTACACCAAATAAATAATGTACACGCTTCAGCCATTCCACTGGATCACAACTCAGTGAGCCAATGCAATGCTCCCATCAGCTTTACGTCCTTCCTATCCCTCCTCCCATCCGACCAGAACGGGGCGATGCAAACACCGCTCTGATGCTCGGTCTGAAAGCATCCTAACGTTACAACATGCCCGGTTAGTTTCGGCCACGCTGAGCTCCCCATTAGCCCCCATTCTGCAGCCTGCATTTCAGACAGAGACCCGCAGTCTTTGATCAGCCCCCTGTCGAATGCCAGACTGAATGCCAGGGCTGCCCATCTGCCCCTCCTCTTACCACCCCCACGCCGCTGAATGGTCTCCTTGTTCGGAGCTAGTGCCCTAAAAGTGAGGCGGCTTCGCGGAGGCAGCGTTTAAAACCCGTGCCTTTGTGCGTAACCAGTGAGATGGACATGAAGGAAATGGAGTGATGGCAGAAAGAGATGAAAGGGGAAACAAACGGACATGAGGGGAGATGGATGGATGGATGGATGGATGGATGGACGGACGGATGGGGGCCCTGTTAATAAACTGCATGCACACAAACAACAGCAGGGCTGGGCAGAGGAACACGGGGAGGGGGAGCGAGTGGAAAAATCATTAGCAGAGCACCGACGGTTGTTTTAGGTCAAATTATAAGAGAGAATTGAAAGGGCAGCACAAAGAAAGGAAGGGGAAAACAAACAGTGAGAGGAGGCGTATAAAAAGGGGGATGGGTGGGGGAGGGGGTGGGGGGGGTAACAAGTGATGTTTTGGGGTCAGCCGGGGTGTTTTCCGACTTCCCTGTGCCACGTAACACACTGCAGGGGCGACGGCTCCTCTCATCCAATCAGAGCTCAGCATTTTGGTGAGCCGGCACTATCACCGGCGCGACGGCGAGATAGAGGAGGCGAAAGAGAGGAAGGGGTTGGGGAAGGGAGGGGTATAAGCATCAGACCTCTGCTATAGCTTCAACACTGTGGAACAACGTGGGTAGTGATCGGGGAGGAGAGAGAGGACGGGAGGAGGAGAGGGGGAGGAAGGAAGAGGGGAGGCAGGCGCAGGGGGAGGGAAATTGCCTGGTGCCCGATGATGCTGATGATGCCAGATATCCTTGTGCCTTTGGGAATCAGCGGCAAACATTATGCTGTTTCTATTCCTGCACTGTTATCTGCATCCTGTGTTGGACCCTATCATTACGTTACCTGACGTGTGTGTGTGTGTGTGTGTGTGTGTGTGTGTGTGTGAGTGTCTTGCATCTAACCCACCAACATCCAATGTGTCTAATGTGCTGCAGAAAAGCCAAAATTATCTAGAGCTCACACACAAACACACACAAACACACACAAATACATACACACAATTTTGAACATTTAACCCTCCTTAATGACATATAATTGCACAACCAAAACATATGTACTGTGCATACATGTCCACAGACTAAACCTCCTCAAAAATCCACCAGGAACACTTTTTTTTCCATAGTCGCCACCCTGCAACCTCTCAACCATATAGCATCTGACTGTCTTGCCATTATATGACATGAGTGACATCTTCCTATCCGTGTGCTGGGTGACATTGTGCAGTCCAAACAGCTCTGCGAGGGGAGGATGGAAGGCTTCAGGCTCAGCCTCTGACAGCCCCGGGCGGCTGGAATATGAGGAGCAGATAATGACGCGGCGCCCTCAAGGACAATGGACGGCCAGAGGAATGTGGCTTACCTCCAAGTCGCCCACGCGAAAAACAAGAGCAGATACAATCAATACAAAATGGAGCTGGGAGCTAAAAATATGTGCGCCCAAGCAGCTGTGAGGTGAAATACGAGCGCTGGAAATTAGAAAAGGGACAACAGTAAAGGTAGCATTTAGTGATCTGACAGCACAATCTCACGTTACTGATGAGCCAGGGCTCCACTTACTGCTTGACATCCACATGCAGCACATGCAGGCGCTGGATGCACTTCTGAAATAAGAAACTCAAATTTCCTGTTGACACTGTTTCAGATGGACTGGTATAATTATGCATGTTATGATCAAACGGCGGATTGAGTATTGAAGTGGGAAGACGTAGAAATGGGCATGTTGAAGAGTAAACATGCCGAGAACTAGAAATACTGGATTCCTTTACCAGTTTGAATCACACGTTCAAATCTAGATATTTCAAACTCACTAATTCATTACAGCTTTAATGTTAAAGGTGCCGTATGTAGAGCTCTCTCTTGTATTTATATATGTGCCATATACTGTCACCGCCTTCATCCTTGCTGAAAAAAAGCCTTGCAGATTGAATTTCAATCTTTTCTCAATGATGACACAAATTAATGTAAAGTAACAGGCATAAGTCAGGGCATAAGATTCACCGTTTCAGTTTAGTTTCCTATATAACATTTTCTTGGTATTTGTTTTATAGTGTATTATTGCCCATGCTAGTATTTGACATAGTAACAGCAACAGAATTAAAGCAGCTTTGGTTTTTGACAATATAAATACTATTAGAAGTAAGCAAAATGATCATAGCCAAGCCAACAACCTATAACATATCTGTAGTTATTGATGTCTGCATACATATATATCTATATATATCTTCAGGACATAAAAATGATGTTAAAGGGTATTTTCAAAAATTCACTCCTTTAAAAACACACTGAACCATCAACCATGACGTTTTCAAGAAAATGACCATAACTAAACCTCATCTTATCCCTAATCATAGTTACCCTTCAGTGGAAAAGCTATCCCTGGCTTCCTGTGGTGAATCTTAGAGTTGCTTAGCACAGAAATACAGTACATGTCATCATCTTTCAAATCCCATGTGAAAAGAACATTGATGTAACTTTATCAAGTTGATGGCTGACAAAAATAACTGTGGTCAGGCATATTTTCATGACTTTTTCGCACTAAACTCAGTTATACATATTAGGAATTTCATCATTTGCAATTATAATTGGTAGATGAGCATGCATGCCTCAAATAAAAAAGGCTTAGTAAAATCTAACAGACAAAATGGAAATGATTTTCAAGCTAATTTACACAGTTAAGGTGTTCCCTCGTCAGTTATCTAAGGTTTGTAATACCCCAATGCAAGGTGTTGTTCTTTTAAAGCTTGCACCCTCCACATTGTAGAGTGGAGAATCGTGACGGTTACCAAAAAATGCCAACAAAGGTTTCAGATTGTGTACCAGACATAGAGAGGAGGGGTGCGTTCTTGGTTAAAGAGGACAGTGAGATAACAATTAAAGGCTTGACAGCCAAAGCACTGACGAAACATGACTCATGTTGGCCAAAGGGGATTCAGCAGCGGTGTAGAGAGTCACATCCAAAAACATACCGAGCAGAAGTTTGGTAAACTGTAGAGGAGGACCAGCAACATCCTAATGGAGTCCTGCGTCTATGATGTTCAAGGCATCTGTGTGTTTTTCAGTTACAGCTCAACTGCTAAGATACCGAATCATCAAATCATCGCCTGTTTGAAATCTTCTTAAAATTGTTCCTCCATATCAGCAATAATGGCGCAGATTAACAGATTAACACATATCTGAACGCCCCTACTGATTTCATTCAGTGAAATGTAATCTTTGGCAGGGCAACATGGCGAGCGGACTGTTGATATTCATGGATGTAACACCTTTGGTACAACATGTTGTGATGTACTAGTACGGTCTGCAGTGATTTCTGGTATGACAACCAGCTGTTGTGCAAGGTCCGTTTTATAGCCACAATGCCATCTTGCAAGTTTGAACCCAACAATATCCAGTGAATCCATTCATCACCAGGGATTGACTACAACTTGCCCAAATGCTCCCATGTCACCCCACCCACCTCCTGCACTCCCTCCACTGGTCATGTGTGTTTCAAGACACTGGTGCTGGTGCACAATGCTTTTACATGTTTTCCTCCTTTACTTACTTTAATAGGCTCTTCTCTTGGAAAACACTCCAACAGTTCCTGTCATGTATGATCATTCTGGGGTCACAGGAGTATTACATCTATTAACCAGCAGCTAGTGGTTGGAAAGGAGAATCAATGCCACCTACCCAATGAAAACCAGGAACAGGCAATCATATTACAATCATAATTATCCTTAAACTTGGTTATAAATAAACAATTTGGACGGTGCGTATCGTAAAGGTTGTTGCTAAATGGCCAGGTAGGACACGACTCATTCATTGTCCAAAATAGTTCAGTGAGGAGCTTTTGCAGATGGATGGCTTATTGATAAGTGTAGCCTTTGCAATATTTCGATGTGCTAGGCTTGGAGAAACGTACTTAGACGATGATTATTTATCATTACAGGAGACCAGGGATATCCAGCATGGCTGATGCCCCTTCTCACCAACCCCTCAACTCAACAGGAAGTGGCTGGTCAACATCAGACAGGCTGCTCTCACTCTGCCTGTTGCAGCAATGTCTCTCTTGTAGGCCATAATTCATTTTTTTCCCTGCCCACTGTTCTGCCCACTGTTCTGCACGCAGATGAAATGAGTTAACTGCAGCTTACACCTGCTGCCAGGCTACATTTTTCCCCTTGTTTGTTAATCCACCCCTGAGGCTTCCAACGTGTACTTTTTGGTTTGCCTCAACCTCAGTTACGAACCAACTTCAATTTGTGCAACAGAGAAAAAATGTTGTTTTTGCTTCTCTTTGTCTAAGCCATGTTCAATACACACCAATGACTCAGTCTAGATATTGACCAACGGATACCAGCTTAGGGCTTTCACTTGACCCGACCACATCAGTGGAACTGATTGTCTCCCTATCTGAGTGAATGAGGAAATAGTGGAGTGTGTGTGTGTGTGTGTGTGTGTGTGTGTGTGTGTGTGTGTGTGTGTGTGTGTGTGTGTGTGTGTGTGTGTGTGTGTGTGTGTTAGCGTGTGTGGTCAGTGTTGAGTGGGGCTGTATGTGTGTGCTGGCTGTGTGTCTTCCTGCCATTCAGGCACCTGAAGCTAACAGTGACCCTCGCTGGAGGTGGGTCTGCAGCATGGGTGCTGGACCCTGGCTGTTCTGCAATGTGGGTGCTGGACCCTGGCTGTTCTGCAACGTGGGTGCTGGACCCTGGCTGTTCTGCATCGTGGGTGCTGGCCCCTTGTGGATATGGAGTGCTGATCCCAGCCAGGCCAAAGGGATGTGGTGCCAGACCCAGCTGACGTGAGACGTGACGTGACATAGGATTTTAGCACCGGATCAATCTACACCAGTCTATTCAGGCCTTGGTCGACTGAGGACATTGACCCACTTGGCCTGCATTACCATGCTATAGGCGCCCTGGTGGACCATGCATACTGAACTAATCCACTGGACTAGATACACAGAGGTATATGGCCCCTGTCATCTAGTGCACGCTCAGACGTCCTGGCTTTGAAGCCAGTCTTCCATTTTTTCTCTGACTTCTGACCTATACTGGGCATAAATTCAACATCAGGGCCAAAAAAGTATTTGTAAAAATATGTCTTGCCCTCCTTCGGTTGAAAATTTCAGCTGTATATGGATACATATTAAAGAGTGGCTGTGCACGAGCATGATGGCGGTTTAGAAAGTGTGGTATTTATCAAGGTAAATTACTTGCAGGTCTGCATAATGCACATTTGATAAATGAAAAAGTTCTTATGCTTTTGAACATTGTACATTTTACTTGTAAGAGAGAATTTTCAAAGCTCAGAGCAACATTGATAGATGAGGGCCATACGCCTCGTCATAATAGTCTGGCCTTTCTCTCAATAGACTTCAGGGTGGAAGACAGATGATGGTTCTCTCCAAATACCTCAAGCATATGGAAATGTAACCAGCCAAATACCAAATCTAAAGCTGAGGAAGCTGTAAGGCCATGAGACATGAATTCCATTTTCCCAGTCTGTCTCAATATGTGGCCTTAGCCTTCCATGGACAATAGCGCTGTCTGGGACATCTCTTCTCAAAGTCCACCTGAACCAACCCTGCAGTTTAATGTTGACTATACTTTTATGAAAATGTTTTATTCCTGTTTTATTGAATCAGTCCTCACATTCTCCTTTGTCAGTTGGTACGGGTCACTTACCCTCAAAAGTAGAAATAGATTGCAGGGGATTGCCAAAGTGTGCAGCAAAATTGCAGGTACGACCTTGAATGACCTTCCTCATCTGCACAAGGTTAGCACTTTGAAGAAGGCTCAGTCAATCCTGGCTGATCCTAGCCACCCCGTCCAAGGAGTTCAAGTTGCTTCCGTCTGGCTGCAGATGTAATCTGCCAAGATGCAGGACCAATAGACTGAAGAACTCATTTGTTCCTGCTGCCATTGGCCTTTTAAATAACTCAATGTGATTTTTATTTTGTATGTGTATTATCTATTTATTTTGTTTGTCTGATGTTTTATGTGGATACTGCTGGCTGCAAAACAAAATGCCCCTCGGGGACAATAAAGATAACCTTGAACCTTGAACCTTTGAGCATTTTTTAGGCACTGAAAATGTCACATTTTCAATTTCAATAAATCAATCAAATCCTGAAGCCTGACTCAGAGAGCCAATTGTTTTGTGAATTGCAAACTTTATTCTTGAATTTATTAAGGAGTCTTGCAAACTGGGAAGAGTGAATTTAAGACAATAAGTGGCAATCTTTGAATGATATATGGTTATTCTGAACATATTCAATTGCTATTGAAGCTATTGTCATTGGCCCAATGATATTCTTCACCGCAGACAGAGCTTGGGGAGCTATAATAATATAAATGCTAATAGCCTTTAACATAATATGGATGATAATAGATATATATATATATATATATATATAATATCCAGTTGGTAGAGCATGAGACTCTCAGTCTCAGGGTCATGGGTTCGTCAAGTACCTTTGTAAGTCTGCTACATGACTATAATGTAATGTGATGTAATGTAACCAGACAACTATTTTCAAGGAATGTCAAAAATCTAAATACCACTGACTCCTATCACCTGTTCCCTGTAATAGCTTGATTGAAAACTAAAATGAATGTGAGCAACATTAAGCTGGGACATGAACCTCCATCTTGGTATTGATGAGGCTCTTCTGCTGACTCTCCAGGTAGTGATGTCCTGTTCTCATGTGACTTACTATTACGTTAGTCTTTCAGTTGTCTTGCTGTCTGTTATGTGCTGCTGTGCTCTCCATCCATCCATCCAGAGGGAAATAGAGGCAGAATCTTGTGTACAGTTTGGATAGTTTCTGGTATTTTACTGCAAATCTGTACCATTTTTCCAGTGTATCAAAGAATATGCCATTCCAGACCAGGACCACATGATCCTAATGACTCCAGACATTTTAAAGAAAAACAAGCAGATAAAGAGTTCATTGTACACGCTCCTGCAGTTTCATCACAAGTTTCATTAGACTGTTTCACCAGGTCACTTGAGGACACACAGTAGGATAACTAGCCTATGAAAATACTACCTAACATATTGGCAGGTTCGGCCATAACTCCAATGTTGACCAAGGCAAATTGGGAAATTATTACTATTTTATTATGAGCTGATACCATTGAGAACCTAATATTTTAGGTTTGACAGAGCAAACATTGCCAAAGCAGAAAATGATTAGCTTAAGTTATGACAATTTAAAAATATGCTTTAGGTATGAGGTTATGACAGGGGACTGTACATGATCAAACCACCCCTTACCAAATGACACCTCATCATGTACATATATACTGCAGCTAGTACTGATATAAAATCAATCGCTATGAGAAGGGAAGTGAGAAGCAGGGAGCGTTATCTTAATCCATATTTCAGCAGTACAAGTGATATGTACTGAAAATGATGCTCTATCACGAGTTAGAAATACATTCCCCACAGTAGTTCATATATTTGGCATCATTCTAGGAATATTTTGCATAGTACAAAACTGAAATACTTTGCTGACACGCACATCTGAACCCTACGCACCTGAACGTGATTAAGCGTGGTGGGTTATTGTGCATGGTGCGTTGTCACGATACGGCCTAGTTTCTGACTTTCATGGTGTCCTCAATTTATTTAATGTGTCAGTGCCCAGTACCAGCTGCTGTATTAAATTGGTATATATATAGTATATATATATATATATATATATATATATATATATATATATATATATGTGTGTGTGTGTGTGTGTGTAATGACTTGTTAAGATGTAAGTAATACAACTTGTGAAAATCATCTGATGAATTACTAAATTACTGATAAATTACTGCTTAACTGGTGAATTATATGAGGTGCTTCATCTAAGTGGCTTTCTATAACACTGGTTTTGATATGTATCTATGAGAAAATCATAAAAACCAATGGGGAAACATTGTAACGACTCTTTAAATGACTGTACCATATGAAAGACACACTACAGTCTATCTCCCTGTCACTAGCATGTCAGCCAAGGCAGCCCTAGCTCCGGCGAGAGGTCTCATGTTGCAGTGCGGAGGGTCACACCCATTTAATATTTTTCACAGAGCTTACATAGAGTCCTGTTGAAAGGTTGGGCTGAGCGTCACAGATGTAAGGCAATCTTTGGCGAGGGCTTTGAAAAACGCTCGCCGCGCTCTTCAAGCAGCAGGCGCGAGAAGAATAATTCATGAAGCAAGGAGAAAGGAAGATCCTCATTCTCTCCCCTGATCTACTCATTGTTCCTCGGCCCTTTTGAATGTGTCGTCACGTTTCTCGCAGGAAATTATATAGATAGATATATTATACAGATATAGATAGATCTGTGAACCTTTGAAGGACACCAACTTTCCAGTTTTCTTTTGTAGTGCGACTTGTAGAGCCATGAAATACCAAACCCACACACCTCAAGAACCCTTTGAGCCAGTTCAAATCCTCTTAGTATCATAGTCTCATATGCCAAATTATAGAAGTGTGAGCTGATGAAAAGTCTGTTTCATATCCACACCGCGGCGTCCCAGGAGGGAGGAGGGCACTCGCAGTCCTAGTAACCTGCCCTGCAGTGCAGCGTGGCGGGTTCACACCGTCATTCATCCTGGAGATTATTTCATTTATTGTCTCGGTCCGGCCGGATGACTTATGACATCACAGTCCACCTCGTCTCCAAGGACACGCTAACGACCCCATTAAATAAGGATGAGAAATCCTGCAGCAGTGTGTTGCAGCTCCACCCCCCACCCAGCGTGTGGAATTACTCTACGTGCACGTGTGTGTGTGCAAGCGTGTGCATGTGTGAATATGTTTGCGTTCACTTAAATGTGTGTGTGTGTGTCACAAGATTTACCACTCTTTACACAGATTATTATACTTTTCTATCATCCTTTCACCAGAGATGTATCTTTTATTTGCAGTGAGCGATGATGCTGCTTCCCCACGACGAGGCCTAGTCCCGCTGTTGAAAAGGCTAAGTGCACGAAAAGAGCGCGGGTAAGACGGAGCACTTCTGCTTTCGTCTTTGGTCTCGAAGTGAAAGTGGTGTCATCTCAAATTCAGTTTATGACCCTGAGAGAGACGGCAGACCGCCAAAAGTACAAGGCTGTTACCGAATCAGTAAATCCTTCAGCCCCCTTCCCTCACGCCCACTGCATTCACACGAGCTAGAGTCCCGTTACGCTGTCAGGAAAATGACAAGGTTTCTAACGAGAAAAACACGTTGTTATGTCGTCAGCGCATTTGGAGATTGCATGTGCTTATTTGTTAGCGCTTCACTTTTCCCCTGTTTGTCGGTAACTGCTGTTTTAATGAAGTTTCCCCCACATATCAAGGTTGCCTGACATGACACCAGGGTTTGTACGTTTTAGTGGGCAACGGTAGCAGAGAGAGGAAGATGCTCCCAACACAGCCAACCGGGGTCTGAGCGGAAAAACAAAAAAAAAACGCCGAGTCATTCTTGTTCTCCAACACTCTGAACATATAATCAATACCTTGGGGGCGCTGGAGCCATCTGAGAGCACGCTGCAATTGGAGGCCGTTTTCGTGCTTTGTTGAAATGCCAACAAGGCATCTGAGGACTGCCCTCGATGGTGACCCCCGCCATGCCACGGTTTCTCAAGCAGCCGCTGCGGTGTGTGTACACGCTTGTTATGGCGTGAAGTAGAAAACAAGCAGAGCAAAATCCCGGTGTTGAGGCAGGATCTTCCTTTGCACGCCACATAGACAATATGTAACTTGGCTTAAGACGGAGCAGAGGTGCCACCGGCTCATTAAATGAACAGGCCTGACTGAAGGTGGTCGGCTTAGCTTGGGTTTGGACGTTGTTCTGAAAAAAAAGAAAAAAATCACACATTGCATTTTTACCGCCATGCCCGTCCTAACAAGCTGCCGTTTGTTGCACAATCAAGGGAAGATTTAATCAACAGATTTTGCGGGTTACATAAAGATGCACTGCGAAAAGGTTGAATAGACAATGAAGTTGTGCTTGCATAAGTAGCCAACAAAAAAACAAAAAAAAACCCTCTCTCTTCTTTTCCAGTAATGAGGACATGCATTCAGCCGTTCCTCAATGACACTGGCGCTTTCAACAACATTCTGGTCATGTCGCCGCGCTTCTATTCAGACACAAGAGCATTGTAAAAGACTCCTACTCAAATCGGCGAGCACTGTGGCGCTCGGTGGTTTTTCCGGTGTCAGAGAGAGAGAAAGATTGCTGTCACAATAAAAGCAGCGGTAGCAAACAGATGTTTTGTGCAACATTATTCCTGGTATCCTACTGAGGCGACGGGACTTATACACTGAGTCATGTTATTCACCTCCTCACCTGAGACATACTGTAGCCCTTCAGTCATTTCTGACACATAATGCCTCCCACTTCTGCTAGCAGACAACAACACCTGCTAGCCTGACTGTATACAATGCTGATAACAAGCCCCAATAACCAGCCCCTTTAGTTTTCAGCCAACAGAGAAAACTTTCTTTCACTTGCTTTCACTGCTGGAGCCATATGTACACCTTGGGGGAAACTCATGTCTTGACCCCAGTCTTGATCTTTCAGTGGTACCGTGATGAAAAACAGCAAACAAAGATGACACCAAAACCCCGTGCTTCATAGTACCAATTATCACCGTAGCTCATAAACGCACCCTTCTAACAGTGAAGCGATGCAGGCAAAAAAAAAAAAAAAAGCAAGAACACATCTATATCTGTACCGTGAGGTGTTGTAGGAAGTGACCCTTCACCGCCATATCCCGTCAGCTGAAATATCGTCTGTGTGGAGGATAGAGCTCAAGCCCGGGTGCCTATAAGCTGTGTTTGGACAAGGAGGAGAAGGCACTGGCCTCCACACTCACACAATAGAGCCTTTGAGTTCAAGCAACACCTTAGACAGGGTGGGTCCTGTTTGTATTACTGGAGTTATGTAGCTCTATTTTCCATCCTCTCGACTCGATCGGGAGCGGGCACTAATTCCAGAGTTGAGCCGCTCGTATTCAATCGACATCTGAGAGAGTCAAACGCGCGTTTTGACGTAAATGAGGGAAGCTACTCTGGCAGCATTTGACCATTTTGAGGCAATCCCGTTGTCCGAGTAATGTTATGCTCCATGCAGTGCCGGTACTGGAACTGTGAGGCGGGAAACTATATGATCTCTTTTCTTATACACAGTGGTATGGTCTGTCCGGCCCTTGTTTTTCATGACCAGTCAGACTACCTGCCTGTATAGCTGCTCTCCAACTGATGAGCTCTTACTTCTTCACTGATGAATCAAAGGCTACGGTTACACTTTGTCATTTGTAATGTGATTTTTGAGCTCAGGTTATGAAGATGGGATTGGATCATACGTTCTTATATGTCTTTGTTAAAATCTATATTTCTATCTGTGTCTTATATTACCCTTTTCCTGCTCTCTCCTCGTGTCTGCATGGATCCTGGCCAGACTGCATCCTATACATCGAATTTCAACCACAATGCAAACCCGTCACATAAGGCGTCTTCACGTGTCTGGGTGGTGAACCGTAGCCAACAATACTAAAGAAATCTCTCCTCTTGGGCCCCAGTCATGTCCATCCTTTTCCACGTTTTTTTTTTTTCATTTTACAAAGAGGCACCAATCCACACATCAGAGCCAAGCGGCGCTGTCCTTGCTCGGCGCTGTCCTCGTATTCCTGTTTGTATCTGCTCCAGTAGAGTGCGTCTAAGCATCATTGATTGATGTAGTTACTGTATTAGGGTATTGACATTTTTGCTGAGACAACAAACTGGGAGGCTAAACTTTGTGGCTGCACTGAAAGAAATTTGAGCCCTGCCTTGCTATAACGGACGTTTTGCATTTCCCATTTACAATAATGAAACTCTTGGTGTTGATGAAGTATGATTGCATTGCTTAAAATTATGCTATACAGTGATACAGTGACAAAAAATAACATCATTTGCAAAATGTATAATGTGAGGACTGTATATTCTAAGTGTGTACTCAGCAATCTCCGTTATTGCATGAATTGGTAATGTCACTGCTGTCACCCTCGCGCCTGTGATTTACAGTTTCAGCAGTAAGAGGGGTGTCAACGCCAAAAAACAAATGGTCCAGGAGTTAATATGCAGGCGTGCACAACAAAACAAATCGTATTTTCAAGGACAAAGTGTTTCCCGCACGCATGAAAACCTTTTTTTTCCCCCCAACGTCAGAATATCTCTCAAAAAACGTGAAAGCAGTGGGAAAAGTTCAGAGTTATAATTGAATCCCTCAAGCTGTGATAAGATTATACCAAAGGGTGCTGTAGGTTGCCGTGACTCACTTTGATAAGGGGATGTGCAGGAAGACAGAGGCGGAGTGAAGCAATGGTGTTGAAAGCAAATTGGGAGATGGTTATTTCTTCGAGTTAGTCTCAAGCACACACACACACACACACACACACATACGCACACACTCGCTTGTGCATGCATACACACACACACACACACACACACACATTGAGAGACTGACTCTTCTAATCTCTCCTTGTCTTGATTCCAGCCCCAGTTCCTTTGCCAGTAACAAAGGTTGAGGAGTGTTAATGTTTCACTCACTCTACCGGTCTGTCTGCCAAGTTCCTAAAAATGCACTGTTGGGCCGACTGCAGGGGAAAAGTGCTGGTCCAACTCTCTCTCTCTCTCTCTCTCTCTCTCTCTATTCCCTGACATTTTAGATAACTGTCCCCTCACGTACTATGTTTGCAGAAATATGTACTTTCGCTGCCTCAACCCTCTGACACCTTTGCTGTGTCAACACTGTTAACACAAAAACACATATCTTCTTGATTGAAACGCTGCACATCCCCCCCCTCCACCCCCCGTTCCTTCAAACCCTAATTCAGTGTTTGATTCAGCTCCTAACTAGAGACTAAAAGCACCTTTTCACATATCCATTCAAAGAGAGTGTCTTTCTAAAGAGGCCAAGTTTTCACACGGCTCTGGTAATTGGGGGTGCGTCGAAGTCACAGCACTCAACATGTAGCGATGACTCACCGGGTGAGATGGGGCCAACGTGAACGCTACACTGAGTGACGAGCCAGGCAGGCCTAGAGCCGTTCTGTCAGCCCACCTGAGTCCAGCTGAGCAATAGGAGCCCTCAGACCTCTGGCTCTGTTGCCGGGTAGAAGCAAACCTCCACCCCTTGCTGCGATTGGCCGGTGCAGCCCGGATGGCCCAACCCCTCGTCTCCTCTGAGCAGAGCGGTCTGTCACGGCAACAGAACAGGCGGCGGTAGGAGCTGCCTGCCGTAACAACTGGTCTCGGGCCAGGTATTTGTGATTTCTTCAGCGCTAAGGTTACAGAACAAAGGGTTAGGTAATCTGATTCGAGATCGGCAAGTGTACAAGTCTGTCTGGCTAAATGTTTGACCTGCCCGAGGCAAGTTAGGTAAAAGATAACTTTGCTAAAGTACACGTGGTAAACTCGTTTTCCTCTCTCTCTCTCTCTCTCTCTCTCTCTCTCTCTCTGTCTCTCTCTCCACTGTTTCTACCTTTATCTCTCTCAACGTTGAAGGAACCATTCAGTACTGTTTCCCAGAGGACAGCCGGTGACACATACATGTACTATCAGAGACTAGCCAGCGAGACAATGTGATAAAAGGCACTTGACATGAGAGGAAGAGAGCAGGGTGACGTTAATGGAGTCAATCTGTTAAACGTCCTTCAACATGTCTGTTTGTTACTCGCTCCATTTCCCTCCCACCCCTTACACTTAGAGAGGCTATCTATCTATCTATCTATCTATCTATCTATCTATCTATCTATCTATCTATCTATCTATCTATCTATCTATCTATCTATCTATCTAACTGTCTGTCTGTCTGTCTGTCTGTCTGTCTGTCTGTCTATCTATCTATCTGTCTATTTGTCTACCTGTCTGTCTGTCTGTCTGTCTGTCTGTCTGTCTGTCTGTCTGTCTGTCTGTCTGTCTATCTATCTATCTATCTATCTATTTATCTATCTTCCCAATCTCTCTCTTCATCCCAACAGGAAGTACAGATTACTGAATTAGCTTGGCATGCCATCTCTGTTGTATCACAGAGGCAAATCGCTGCTGCGCGTCCATATTTGTGTCATCCCCGAGTCCTAATCTGCCAACAGCAGCTAAAACCAGGGCACCGCTGATTCGAACGACTGATAATCATGTTACATCATACAGTAAATGGATGCACCTCATCTTTTCCTGTTCCACTTTAAGCTCTTCCTGGAAATAGAAATGTAATCCAATTTTTTTTTCCAGTTGAATATCAGGAAGTTTTGCTTTTTTTCATTTCCTCTTCTCCTCAGGAAGTGAGAGATTTGGCTGTATTGTTTACTTGCTTTTTAAAAAAAGGCATGTAATAGTTCATGCAGGCAAATAACAAGACCTGACTATAAATAACTATATGTTTAGAAGCAAGAGTTGTTTTTCTCCCATGCCAATTATGTAGCAGGTGATGGGAAAAAGAGGCACACGTCCATACAAACTAAAAAAAGACAAGGCCAATTTTCAGAAGAGAGAGATGAACCTCTCAAGATGCATCAATTATGGTTAAAATCGCAGTCATATCCATCTGGCCAAACAGTACCAATTATCTAGTGACTCATATCAACCCAAAGCCTCTTTCTGGATGATCCTGTATGTGTGAATCCTTCGTCTTCACCAGGCTACTGACGGATATATTTGTTTTATGCATGAAGTTGATGTTCAAACAAATCGTTACAAGGTCCCGAACAAAAAAAGAGTGCGATGATTCTGTATAGACCGACACAGCAGCTGTAGTCACACACACACACACACACACACACACACACACACACACACACACACACAGACACACACCACCTCTGATTTTAGGAGCGCAAATATTATATCTGAAAATCAAACATTTGGACTTACACAGCTTGATCCTCCAGACACAGAGGAGAGGCTGTTCGGGGGCAAATATTGCCACAGAGGATATGGCTTTATATTATGGGGTCGTCTAGTGGATTTTGGCAGGATGTTTAAATATTTGATCCAAATACATCTCTTTATGTTACACACTGTTGAGGCCAAGGGCAGCAGCCTGTACATGAGGAACTGACAATGCACTCTGAATGTGAGAGAAAATGTGACTTGATTTCTGACGCAGAGCTTTTCCTAACGACCGGTTTACCGCTTCGTCAATCATCAGTCTTAATATCGTATCTTGTCGTCAGGTTTCGGTTTTGCCGTTGGGTAAGAAACCCTGAATGCCCCAGTTGGCTAAACAAGTAGATGTAAGTGGAAGTTGTTCCCTGCTGATACACGTAATCGCTCCCTCCCAGATGGGCCTGTTTCCAAAGGGCACTGCATCGTTTGGCCTGGCACTGGCATGGTCCTCCCCCTAAACACACACACGCACACACACCCACACACACACACACACACACACACACACACACAGAGAGAAAGAGGCTGCCAAAGCCCTGGAGTGAGGGTTGAGAGTACAAAAGAGGGAGGAGCTGAATTGCCAGGTTGCGCACAATTGGCAGCCTCAGGGCACACACTGGTAACCCACACACACACACACACACACACACACACACACACACACACACCCGCCCCACCACCTCCTTGCATTAGGACAGGGTAAATAAACTCCCCAGGAAGATGACCTTTTTATTATCTGTGTGTGGAAAGAGACGACAGAGTGTAAACCTTAACCCATTAGGTAGAGTGGACTGGGAGATAATAACTACAGCTGGAGCACGAAAAGTTTATGACCGTGTAAAGTGGTTGGTTAGGAGATGAGTGCTGTGTATGTCTGAGTGTTTGTGTGTGTGTGTGTGTGTGTGTGTGTGTGTGTGTGTGTGTGTGTGTGATAGCAGAAGTATATGAAATCGAATCCACGCCGCAACTTTGAAAGGTTGAAACTCATTTTGTTTTCAATTCATTTGTCACTCAATTCACTCATTTTTGAGGTTTCTTTTTTTAATTTTGCAAACTTGAAATACAAAAATATCTCTTGAATACTTGAAAAAATTTAAATGCTTGTAAGTTAGTGTTCACTCTTTTGTAACAACTTGATGTCCTGTAAGTATTCAAACTGGAATTACAAAGACTTATAATTATTTTTATTATTATTATAAGTTTGCAAAAGTTTTACGGCCACAACGACCTCAAGTACAAATGAACTGCTGCAAAGATTCAAAACTAGTTTCAACCTTTCAAACCTTAGCTTCAAGCTTTCAAGTTGTGGCGTGGGTATCACTCCTATCTGATGTCCTTCCAGCGATTACAGCTGATCTCAAACAAGACGAGAGGAGGAGGAGGAGGAGGAGGTGGGCAGTGGAAATTTTTCCTATAGCATAGTCAGTGAAGAAGAAGCTAAGGGACCCACATGTTTTATCTATAAACAGTAATTACATCCAGTGATATAACAGAGTATAACATTTGAGCTTTGGTTGGCAGGGTGACAAGAGACAATGTGTTCAATGTTGTCTGGTGCAAAGCTGCGTGTGCATGCTGTCGCTTCATGAGACGAGATACAGGATGGTGATGTAACTCTTCAGCATCTCAGCGCTCACTATGAGACATGGCTGCCCCCTCCGCTGATGGATGAAAGAACAACATTTGGGAGTTTTGCTATGAGGAAAAGTAGACAAGTGTAGAAAAACATCAGGTGCTTTAGCGCCGACTCAAGGTCAAAGAACCGGGTAAAATCCACACGGTTTTCCAAAACAGCTCCAGAAAGGTCACCGTTATCTTATCACAGGTCGGAGCAGACTGCACCCCTGGGCCGGGACCACAGGAGTGCCCTTTAGCATGCCCTCCCTCCCTCCCTCCCTCCGTCCATCCCTCCTTCCCTTACTACCCTCTATCTCTTGACCACCTGGCATCACGCGGCGCGCTCCCCTCCATCTGCTCTCATTCACAAACCGAGGAAAGATAAAGGGACAGATGGATGGATGAAGGGCTGGAAAAACAGGAGAAGGAAAGGTAAACAGTTGGGTCAGCAGTGAAAGCAGTGGGGTATCTTTTATTAGCTTTGGATTACATAAAGCCTAAGCACGATGCGATAGCGCAGGTCTGATAAAAATCAGCAATTATTAACTTTTGTTTTTTGCGCTGAGAGACGAGAATCACTGGCGGTCTTAAAGGTCCAGTTTAAAGGGGAAGTGTTTGTCATCGGTATGGCAACAGCATCTCTCTCTGCCGTCAAAGTGAGACTGAGCTGGATCCCACTGAATCAATACTACAGTATTAGAGGGGTCCTCCTCTCGCCGGCGTACATGAGAAATGACAAAAGAACACGTCGAAGCATGCAGTCACAGCCCGACAACATATCGATCGGTCGCGGCGTTTCCTATTGATTCCAATTAAAGCTGCTCACCTACCTGATGGACATCTATCATTTTTACGATTCAATCTAAGAAAGTGGCTTTTCATTTTGATATGTAGAGGGCCTGACCTGCATGTAGCCGTTCTGCGGCTTAATGAAGTGGCCCTGATCGAGTATATGTTGATGGGACTGCAGTGTTATTGGAAATCATATGTGCGTATATATATATATATATTTAACACGGGAGAATACAAAGTGTTGTTTGTATTATGTCGTCAAACACAGGGTGTGTAATAAATGGTTGCTTTGTGAACAGGTAATACACAAGGCCGAGGTAATGACACCTTGAAGGGCATTACATATACTGTAGGCTGTTTACCGTAATCATTCACACAGTCTGTCAACACAGACAGTGTGTTGTGTGTGTGTGTGTGTGTGCTAGAGAGAGAGAGAGAGGGAGGGAGGGAGGGAGGCATGAGTGTTGAGGTCTCTCTGAATGTGCATCGGTTTTTGTGTTCCCAGGTGCTGATGAGACCATGTTGCTGTAATAGGAAATCAGATATGTGCGTGTTCATGTAATTAGTGTGTGTTTGCGTGTATACGAGGTTGTGACATGTGTTGGAGTGTGTGTGTGTGTGTGTGTGTGTGTGAGAGAGAGAGAGAGAGAGAGGGTTTGCCTGTCTCTGGAGTCAGAAACACAACCTGGCATCTTAATGTCTCAATTAATATGTGCAGCTCAAGTGATGTTTGCAGGAACACGGCGCCGGGGTTGTTTCTCGCCCCTCACTTGCATTTCCCAGTAGCCGCCGAAATGGAAATCAGCTGCGGTGTAAACACACACAGGCGGATTGTCGGTGGTTCAATTCGTCGGTAGGTTTTGTCAGGATGAGCAAAAGATAACAAGACCCGTGGAGCAAACTTTTGTTTTTTAACGTAATGAATTCCTGTTCACCGAGCCTGTTCTGCTTCACCTCCGCCAGCCTCGGTGATGCAGGGGGGGAGAGGCCAGGTTGGACCGTTCAAAATACAGCATGAGCTTTACTGCTGAGGAGAAAGGAGGGAGGATCACACACACACACACACACACACACACACACACATTTGACAGGAGGCTCACAGATGAGCGCATCAACATGCACACACACACACACACACACACTTTCTGAGGGCAGAGGATCACCTGTGGTTTTCTGTCCTCGGGCCTCTCTCTCTGCAACAACTGCCAACACAATCACAACCCCAAACAGCTTCCCATTACCACCTGTGCCAGAGTGTGTGTGTAATCTGTGTGTGTGTGTGTGCGTGTGTGTGTGTGGGTGTTTGCGTGTGTGAGAGAAAAAGCGAGACAAAGTGAAAGGTGCATTCTTGCTTTTTTTTATTTTTTGGTACTTTGTGCAAGTAATTGGAGTGAACTTGTGTGTGAACCCTTCTCCGTTCTGTAACACACACCTCCACGCGACCGTCCCGACCATCTGTCTCAACTCCGGATGAAAGTTCCTATCTGGCCTTCAAAGTCACGCAGCACTGCTTGGTAAAGTCTGCACAAGTTAGCTCGCCATCGCCCCGAGGCCTCTAGCGAATCTGCTTTGAACCCACGACCTTCCCCGGGGCTAGTCTGGTTCTCCGCAGCACCCATCCCGTCCCTCGCTGGCTACGTGGTGAGAGACTCTATTAGCTGTTGGCCCACAGTCATTTAGAAATAGTTTTGAAGCAGAACTTTGTATTCACCAGAGCATATTTGATTTTTTCTCCATTTTTATGGGTTTTATTCTACATGTAGATAGAATATAACTAATATTATACAGCCACAATCTGTCATCCCCCAAGATGGTGAAGCTAAATGTTGGTTACTGTGTTTAGTGAAGACACTGGCTCATTTTTGGAGAGTTGCTCTTGGTTATACGTGCTGATCTTCCTGTCTGAGATCATCATGTGTGTCTGTGCACCATCCCGGTGGCTCCGTTGGATAAGGCGCATACTGCGAAGCCGCAACATCCTGGGTTCAAATTCATCCTGGCACCCTTGTCATGTCTTCCTTCTTTAACTTTCAACTCTTTCCTGTCTCATTCTACTCTAAGCTGTCCAATAAAGCAAAGAGAACCCAAAAAACAGGCCGCCTCCCATATGTGTGTCAGATATGCTGAGAAACGTTGTTAGTGACTATGATAAGGTGATTGAAGTGCAATGAATTTTGGAGTGTACACAACAATTAAAAAATAAAATTACTTGTAAAAAAATAAAATAAAAGTACTTGTAAGATTATTTTTTCTAGACAGGAAATATTACGCTGACTTAACTTAATTTTTAACTGAAGTACAAGTACTTGAGTAAAATGTTTCACTCCTCATTATATTTCTTCAGTTTTTTGTACATATTATCTCGTCACGGGTCCAAATATCTCACAGTCACTTAAAAGCTCTGTCAGCACGGGAAGATGCGCCTTTAGACTACCCATAATTCACCACCTGGATCAGTAAAATCGGCGGGGGCGAGGGGGGGGAGCGTCCAAAAAAAAACCAGGAGGCTTTTGCTAGATCAGTTAGAGCTTTCATCATCAATCAAATCAAACACAAACACAGGAGCCTGTTTTCAAATTTCACAGCCAGTAAGAGCCAGACGGCCAGCTTGATTGGCT
This sequence comes from Hoplostethus mediterraneus, assembly GCA_034670385.1. NCBI lineage: Eukaryota > Metazoa > Chordata > Actinopteri > Trachichthyiformes > Trachichthyidae > Hoplostethus > Hoplostethus mediterraneus. Next base: position 638,938 of record JAXDDW010000056.1, read on the forward strand.
GCCGGACAAATGGCATCGGACTGCTTCCTCCCCCCCCTCCCAAATAAACCTCCCCCCCACCCACGCTCCTGATCCAGGTGGTGAATTATAGTAGCGAGACAGGCAGGCAGGCACAGCACATTGTGGAGCAACAGACAGGCCTGTCAAAGTATTTATGTACAGGTGATTCTCACAACTGCTGGTGGAACAGTGGAGAGTGATTTATATACATTCAGTCTGACCAAACTGATGCCAAACTGATCCTCACAGGGCGTTGACTTCTGGGATGCAGAGAGTCACAAATTGAACGTGGATGGTGAAGATGTGCAGTGGATGCGCGTTGGCATGTTAAGGATGTGTGATGCTGACTACCTGAACTACCCTGAGTGTGGAGATGGAGCGACCACGAAGCAAGCCTGAATCTCTGCCTGTGTGAAGGAAGAGTCTAGCCCAACCCGGAAGGTCGTGCCCCGCCCCCTCTGAATGGAGGGGCAGCACTTCCTGAGATGTGGGGTGAGGATCACATCGACTTTCTCTAAAAATACTTAAGTTTTTCTGACATTTTCATGAGGGAAGCATTCTTGAAAATGACCCACAATTCAAAATAGTCGAGTTTCAAAATAGAAGATCCCCAAAGAGTCCTGTTGAACATACAGTGTGGATGCAAAAGGGAACTGAGCTTCACCTTTTGGTTTGGTGCGTTTAAAGAGAGCTACATGTGAAAACACCTTGAATGTGTTGAGATGTAAGATAAAAGCTGCTCTAAGGACTTATTGTGTTATGTGCTGTGTCGCCGGGGGTCACGTCCTTCCAAATGCAGAAAGGATGCTTCTCTGCCTACCTAAGGGCTCAAGGTCTCTAAACTCTTTCATGCTCGCTAGCAATAGAAAATGAAAGACGTCTAGATTAAATCATTTATATTATTATAGTTCAAAACGATCCAGAGGCATAGCGTGTGGTCACTCCAAAAAGGTTGGAGGACGCAAAACATAAAACACAGTCGACTCTGGCAGAGCGATGGATTTGGTAGCTGTGAAAAGTGGACATGTGCTGCACACCCTGTACTCCCCTGCACCCCTACTCTGATTCATATTAGTGTCATAAAGCACGGGGGCCAGGGTGCATGGCGACAGCGGTGGCATAAATCCCATGCTGCAGAGGCTGATGAAAATAAAAAAACCTGCTCAAACTCTGCAGGTCGTAACAACCTCTTCTCTTCTTCTGTTGTGTCTCTTCTTCCTGTTGTCAGTGCCAGCGGTGACGGATGTGTGGGTACTAATTTAATCTGCGCGGACCGGGCTTTTAAAAAGGTAGATGTAATATTTGGGGTCGGGGGTGGAGTCCAAAGCCTGTTTTCACAATGACACACACAGCCAAGGTGGTGACCTTCGTGGCGTTAAAGGCGTGTCCATCCAATCTCCCAGTCCCCCCCCCCCCCCCCCCGGGGACCGCCATAAAACACACTCTGCTCCGACACCTCAGGGTGGAGGGTGTAGGCGGGGAGAGTTATGATGTGCTGTAAAGAAAGATCTGAACATGACTGACTGTACACTGAGCGGAGTGTGTGTGTGTGTGTGTGTGTGTGTATATATCCTGTACGTGTGTATTTGTGTGTTAACGTGTGCACATGCATGCTTGTGGGAGTGTGTAGGAGAGCGCCAGTACATCGCGGGCCAACATTTACGACAACGACACCAATAGTTTTATACATTTTGTAGGTCTAAATATTACCAAAGAGTCACCTTCTCTGTTATGGAGGGTTAAATGCGACAATATTAAATAAATAAATCATTAAATAAATGTGGAAATGAACAATTAAATATATTATATTTCCCCTTTTATTTAATGATTTATTTATTTATTTAATATTGTCGCATTTAACCCTCCATACTCTGTGTCTCTCCCACTTTGGCTGCTAGCTAACATTAGATAAGCCTCGCCTGATGTTTTAGGGCGAGGGAGATACACTCCGCCTCCCCGTGGAGATATTCCACAAATGTTGACACGGTCGAGTCGATCAAATTTGAAACCGTGCCGCTGATGTTTGCCCAGTCGACGCCGTCGGCCGGGGCAGCGCAGGGCGATGTGAACTTTGATTAGGAGGGACCATGTCAGCAATAGTTGTAGCTCCCCGCTATCAAACATGCCCTTTGAAAAGATCCCTGACCTTGTCCACGCCGCGACCAAGCGGAGCGTCACACATTACATCACGGTTTGAGTAATGATTTGATGACACATGGATTGATATAACGCAAAGTGATAGCGTCAGGGCTTTGTGCTCCATGTGTGAGACTAAGACAGACCTCTGGAAATGCATTGTAGAATATAACGCTGGTGATGTAACCCAGCTGCAGCCACAGTATACTTCAACCATTCCCCTCGAGTTCCCTCGGTTGTCAGCTACCGCGGGGCTCCACATCATCCCCTTTGTCCGTACCGTTATATTTCCTCTCGACTAGTCAGGACGTGAAGCTGGTCAACTCACTGGCAGAGCTCTTTAAGGCTCTTTAGTTTGGATCAGCGCAGCTAGCGAGCTTAATCGCGGCTAATATGGAGAGAATTAAGAGCGCGACCTGGTCATGGCATTTACGGAGGCTGCGGCCAAGCCTGCTTCCCCCTCATGTTTACCGTGTCAACACAGCACACACACCAACACGCCGTCTGCAGGAAGGGAAATAGGTAAAAGGGGCTGGAGAGCCTAATGCTGTTTATAATGATTAATCAAGAGCCAGAGTGCTTTTTGGTTGATGTTTTTGTTCGTGGAAGATGGATTGTTCTGTCCTTTTTCCCCCAGATGCTCTTCAGAGCTGTCTCTGTGTGTGTGTGTGTGTGTGTGTGTGTGTGTGTGTGTGTGTGTGTGTGTGTGTGACGTGTCGAAGCTATCATATCCATAAGCTCGACGGAGAGAGAGAGGCTAGCGAGGGACTGCTTCTCAGTCGGAGTGAGTCCCGTTCTCCTCTGCATTCCACAAGTTCACTTCCCTGGCGTGAATATTTGCTTTATTTGAGAGCCAAAGCAGCCTGCAGCTCTCCCTTAAAAGGTTTATGGCATCCAAAACGGAAATGAGAAGTGTGTGAAGAGAGAGAGAGAAAAAAAAGGAAGGAAAGAGAGAGAGAGAGTGAAGGAAGGGGACAGCAGAAAGCAGAGGGCGTGATAGAAATGAAAGAAAATAGAGGACATAGTGTGCAAAAGTCTGAGGCACATGTAAAGAAAATTCCGTAAAGCGAAGATGCTTTCAAAAATATTTTAAAAAATACTATATAAAATCAGTAATATAAAACACTAATGCAGAAGACCAGATTTACATTAAAACAAATAGGGCGCCTAAGACTTTTGCACAGTACTGTACATGGAAAAGAAGAAAGAAAGCGATGGAGAGAGGGAGAGATCGGGTGATGGGAAGCAAGAAAAATCAAAGGAAGCAGGACAGATAGGAGGCACAAGACAGGAAAAGGAGAGGGTGAAAGGAAAGGAGAAACAGAGGATGATGGCCACCTCTCTCTCTCTACAGTTGATTATTTGCTAATCCGAGGGCGGACGCAGCTTAGTTAGTCGTTAATAGCTCTGCTGACGCCTCCCGGTGCGCGGTGACCCGGCGCATTACCAGGTCAGACTATCGGCCCACCGCTCCAAAACAGCATCGTTATTATTATCATTATATTATTAACGAGACGCTCCTCTTATTAGAGACGCTAATATTTAAACTCTTTGCAAACTTTGTCATCGTCACCGTCCAGCGGGGGGCGCCGAGTGGGTTTCTACAGATGTGGGCAGCTGCTTCATCCGCAAAAAAAAATATGAATCACAAAAAGTGGATTTGACAGCAAGAGAGAGTAAGGGAGAGATGGAGGAGGGCGGAGGAAGTAGACCACGCTCTCTCTTCCCTCTCCTCCTCTCACCTTTCCCTCTCGTTCTCCCTCTCTCCTTCTTTCACCTCTCATATCTCATCCTGTCTTCCTCCCTGGCCCTGAACCTCGACCACAACGCTCCTCCTCCTCCTCATCGATACCTTCACGGCATTAACACGTTTCACAAAAAATTCCCCCTAGATGTGAATCGATGAATCTCTGGGTTTGATACGCCGCAAATAAAACACGTACACGTTTGATTTCAAAGAATTTCGGCAGAATAACTGAGCGCTTGTTTCAGGCGCTGCGTGACCTACGCCCGCTACCCTCCATGCATTTTAACAGCCTCTTCACGTATCCGAAATATTGACGGGCAGAGTCAATACGGGATGAAAAATTTATGGACAGTGACCAGATCGGAGGCTTGAGGTGGAGGTGGAGACGCGATGCCTTTCGTATCGGGTGATAGAACGACGGGATTTTTCAATTAGGACCCCAAACATGTTTCTGACGTTCGGAGGTGATCGTCAAAGGTCAATTTCATTTCAGATTTCCTCAAACCCTCCAGGAATTGACCGGTGCCGGGGGCGTCATTTTGTTAGTGCAGGTATTGATGTTCGTTACTCAAGAGAGAAACGTGTGCACTTTTCAGGCCTTAAAAAGGGAAAGATGTCCGCTCATTATTGACTACCATACAGTCCATGTGTAATACTCAATATTAATATGGGACATTGTCAAAACTAGAGTTAGTAAAGTCTAGTCACTAATGTTCTAGTCACTAATCCAGTCAATATTAAGTCCACAGTGTGTATGGCGTTCAGCCCATTCAAACATCATTTAAACGTCTCTGTCACACTCCGCTTGGCAAACTGTGCAACTGTTTCTGTACACAGACGCTCAAAAACACCCTTCAATCCTTTGACACTTCAAAAACACCCTTCCCTCCCTCCTCACTTTCTATATCTGTCTCGTGCACAAACAAAAATACCCCGGCTTCCTCCTCGCCCCCCCCCCGCCACTTCATATTAGCTCCAGCTAGCTAGCGTCGCGCTGACCTCAATACCCTCCTCACTGTGGCTGTGGGTCACAGGCTTGCCCGGCCGAGCTGCTCTCTCCGCCTGTCACACGAGGCAGCAATCCGGTGTATTCTTAGCCCCCGCGGCTAGCTGGCTTTCCAGGGCCCGGGGGCGATTAGCCTTGCTATTCATACCCTAGCAAAGCTACTCGGGCAAGCTCTCTGTCTCCTCGGGCCACTCTCTCCTCGAGGATGTGACTCTGGACGGCAAATCCACCTTAGCGGAGTGGCTGATAGGTGCACCTCTGACAGACCAGTATATGCTTGCAAGTGTGTGTGTGTGTGTGTGTGTGTAGCTTTTTTGCCTGATCAATTCCCAGAAATATCACACTTTCTCGCTCTGTGGCATCACTGTATCTCCTGCAACATCACAGGAGTGAAGAGTTTCTCTCCATCTCCTCATCAAAGGTGGAACACTCCAGCTTCTGCCACCCACAGATCTGGCATTTAGATAGCTGATCTCTCTCTCGCTCTCTCGCTCGCTCTCTCTCTCTCTCTCTCGCCATACCTTGCAGCAGCTCTGTCTGAGCAGTTGAAAACCATCTTCTACCGTGGGAATTCATTAAGACTGTCTAAATCTAGACTAGTCCTTTTAAACACACTGCAGGATGACAAAGGCTGGTGAGGCAGCATGGAGGAGAATCGGAGTGTGTAATTGTGTGAATATACACAAACACAGAGAGAGAGAGAGGGAGAGAGAGAGAGAGAGAGAGAGAGAGGGAGATGGGGGTGGTGAGAGTGAAATAAATACATTTTCCCTGGGGATGAGTAAAATCCTTTTCCTCCCTGTTCCACCTTCACCATTGGTTTCAGCGCCATCCGACTCTCACTGAAACGCCCCGACGATCAGCAGGACGGTGGAACAGGCAGACGCCTCCAACACGTTCTCCACCCAGAGAAACCCCAGAGGAAAAGTCACAGCCTGAGCCGACAAGCTTTTACTTGTCATGTTATCAGCTATCCATACAGGCGGATTGAGCAATCATTTAGGTTGGAGGCATTGCCTTTGTTGATTGTGGGGTCTGAGAATGGAGTTGTCAGCATTTCAATCATTTGGAGTGGGGCTTGCCAAAAATAGCTTGGCAGGCCCCACAGCTTGTTCTTTACCTGCATGGGTTTAGAGGAAAGGTTTGCTCCGTAAGGAAATGAGTTTGCACAACCAAATAGCGGTTGTGCTTACGGCTGTGGGAGGACAAGCGCGCTGACACAATGAGCCTGAGGCCATTGCCTAGACACACACAGGTTTCAACACTACGCTGACATATACAAAGGTCACACCTCATCTCTTGATTGATAATGTGACACCGGCTTTGATACCGTCACGTTGCTGCTGAATCAAGACGGCATTCATCGAGGCAGAGAGACTACCAAAGCAAAACAAACTGGATGAAACTCAACTGCTGTGACCTAGTAGAGGAAAACTACTATGAAAGAACTAAAAGGAGCGGTTCAGCATTGTCAAGAGCAGTCACATTTGAAGTCCTGTCCCCCAAAAAAAGGTTATGAAAGTGTTGATGCAGTTCCCCAGCGAGTGCCAGAAAGGTGAGACTGTAAAATGTCCCACAGGCTTGGCAGCGTTCCCTACACCTCAGCGCCCACCGAGGGCCGCAATCATTGGCATTTTCACACCCAACCAGCTCTCCTCCTGTAAAAGGGCACGGTGCAGCAGGCCAACAGGACCTAGCAGGAATGGGCAAACACTCAAACCCCTACAGAGAGTCAGGAGGGACAAAATACAGATAAAACAGAGTGGCGATGGTAGTGGCCGATGCACTTAAAGGGTAATTCCGGGATTTTTCAACCTGGCCTCTATGTCCACAAAATCGCTTTTCATACCTTTAAGTAGATCCCAAAAGTTTCGCAGTTGCTCCGGTCGATCGGCTCAACCGGCAGTCGCGCAACGGCGGCTCAAGGCTCCAATGTAATCCGGCGGGCATGTCTGGGCATGTCTGTGTCATGTCTAAGGTCTATTTCTGGTTAAAAATGGTCTATTTCTGTAGCGATCCTTTCGGTAATGTTGTCAGACACACGAATAACAATCTGAGCCTGTCAGTGGCAAAATCAAGCACTTTGAGTGGACGTACTTTGACTGGACATGCCCGCTGGATTACATTGGAGCCTTGAGCCGCCGTTGCGCGACTGCCGGTTGAGCCGACCGACCGGAGCAACTCTGAAACTTTTGGGATCTACTTAAAGGTATGATAAGCGATTTTGCGGACAAGAGGCCAGGTTGAAAAATCCCGGAATTACCCTTTAATGGTCATACATAGGGTTTATTAATTGGGAGTTTTTCAGGATTGCCTTTTGCAACATTACGTCAAGTGAAACCGAATCCGGACCATTCTTCGGCTGACCGGCTCAAAACCACGGGACGAGACGCCGCGATGCCAGACCTGTCACCGCGCTCTATTGATTTCCAATCTATTACCCCGCGGCAACTGGGATTCCCATTACACCCCGCCCCCCCCCCCCCCTTTCCTCCCCTTAAAGACCAAGGTATGTCACATAAAAAGGGGGATGCCGGCACGCTCCAAAATGAAATTCTGTCCTTTACCCAAGATGCACCATTTCTTCACCTCTCAGCTCCCATCAAAGAGACTTATGTTCCTTCCCTGCGTTGGTGTTGCAGAGAGTAACCACTTTCCACCTCGGCAGGCACATTAGTAAATTTGATTCCCCTCCTCGTCACGAAAGAAGAGTGTGTGTGTGTGTGTGTGTGTGTGTGTGTGCGGGGGGGGGTCCAGTAAAGCCAGGAAGCCTTGTTTCCTCCCGTCGTATTTCATGTGTGGGAGAAAGAGAAGAGAAACTGTGAGGAGAGCTTCATTTATATTGCTGTTTATGAGCTATGAGTTCACGTCCCCGGAGGCGAGGCTGTATCTCAAAACCACTTTGAAGATGTGCTCGGTCTTGCAGGAGTTGTGCAAATGTAGCGGCGATGAAGAAGAGAAGAAGAAGAAAAAAACACTTTCTTGAAATAGTTTTGAGTTCTTGTTGTGATGAAGGAGATGCTGTTGCCAGCTTGTGACGGCTGTGAAAGGAAACAGAGGGAGTACCAAGGATACAGATGAGAGACGCAGGGAAATTCTGCTCTTTTAATAGAGAAAGGAAGAGAGAGAGAGGAATGACAAGAGAGAGAGAGAGAGAGAGAGAGCAACACCCACTGTGAGGGAGCGAGGAGGATAAGGTGAGAGTCTACTGAGTATGATTATTTCAGACCCTGAGCTGAGAAGCCCCAGAAAACATGCCTCAACGTGTTTTCTTCCACAAGAAGAGGCAATAACGCATTTATGATTTACCCTCAAGTTAATCAGAGAGGTGCGTGGTGAAAGCTCAGAGAGAAAATGTCTCCTACAATAGAAATATATATGTGTGAAGTAAAAAATAAAAAAAAAAGAGCAGCATCTCGTTGCATTGAACATCATGCTAGATGAACATCGTGGTCAAGAGTGACTTTTTTTTTTTTTTTTTTTTCCAAGGCAGCTCACACGCAGTGCTGCTTCCCTCTGGAGTTGCGTTCAGGGAGAGGGCTCTCGTGGCCTAGCAACACTCGCAGAACCGCTGAGCTGGACGTGACGCAACTGACAACAACAGAAACTCATGCAGCACAATCTGGTGGGATCGCAGCCTGCTACAACTTCATCTCGCTCACAAGCTGCCCTTCATGCCCTAATAAGGAGTGTGTGTGTGTGTGTGTGTGTGTTCTGTATTTTCCATCCTTGTGAGGAACAAATATTGGCATGAGTTTAGAGTTAGCATCAGGGCTACGTTAAAGCTCAGGCTAGGGTTCATTCATTTACTTTTTAGTGTTAACCTCGGGTGTGAGGGGAACAAATGTTACCCGGTTGATAGTAATACACGCGTCGGTGAATGTGTGCGTTTATCCGAGGCGTGCAATAACCGGCAGAGAAAAAAATCTATACTGACCATGTCTGCACTCACCTTTCACCCACACGTACGCCGCTTCACAAGGCAACGTCCAACGTTCTCAACGCTTCATGTGAATTTGCCTCCACCCACACACACGCACATACACCCACACACACGCACACACGTGTAGGCCTACACACACTAATTTTCCCTGACACAACTGTCTCGGTGCTGCTAATGCTGGATGGAGGTTGTCATGGGAACACGTCCCTGACAGCTTCTCACTTCAGCAGCAAAGACGCAGAAACTCACTCAGGAGACGGGGAGGAAGGAAGCACACACACACACATTTAGAGGAGAGGGAGAAAAAAATAAAGGTAGCGAGGCTGAATGTGATGGGACAGAGAGGCTCATGGGAAGCCTCGTTACGGGGCACGGGGCGGGACAGTCAACGCATCGCCACACGATCATTCATTTTAAGCGGTTTATGTGTGTTTTAGACTGTTTCTTCAGGAGATGATCAAATCTTGCAGGTCCTAGTTTTCTGAAATAAAGTGTAAACTGTGTTCTAAATGTTTCTGATTCTACTTGAAAACCCTGTAACTCTGATTTAGTGTTTTTTTTACCAAGCTTCCTGAAGGCCACCAAATGCTTCTCAAAGCAATTGGGGTAGCACAGGACATCCTCAATTAAAGGTCTGCAGCAGCACAAGTGTCTCCTCATCGTATCCTTTCCGAAGGCAGCACAAGTTTACAGTTTACACAATCGAAGCTGAGTAGGTGTCATAAGTCCAATCAAGCCCACCCAAAACCCAGTGCATCATTTCACAAAGGCATAGAAAATGAAAATCAGCGTGATCTATTGATGAGTGTTATGTACCTGTGGCCCGATCGACATCAGCGTTAACATTTTAAGAGTGAATCTGCGAGGATGACGAACATCCCTCGCTGCAGCGACATGTGGAGCTCTTACAGTAAACGAGTTGCAGACTCAGTCCTTTCTGCTCCCATCTGTCTGACCGTCTTTCTCTCCGTCTGTCTTCCTGTCAGAGATTTATGACTCCGTCTCACCACAAGGCCGCCACTGCACTCAACGTTGCTCAGTAATCACATCATGGCACACGACAGAGAGACGGTTGCGCGTGTGTGTGTGTGCGTGTGTGTAGGAGGGGGGTCAACCGTGGTATGCGTGCATGCCTGTTTGAGATAAGTTGCTGTGTGTGTGTGTGTGGTGTGCGAGTGTGCATGTGTGTAGGTGAGAAATGGAAATATGTATGTCCATCCATACCCAAGCATGAATATAAGAAGTTTACTTACATTTAGATTGAAGTACTCAGTTTTAAATGGTAACTAATAATGGATTACAATATTTTTTTTAAATGTAACTCTGTTTTTTTGTGGTAATTAAAAGTAATCTGAGTCCTAAATAAAGTTACATGTTATCTCCAACACTGACATCCTTGTTTCCAGTTGTCCAAGTGTTGTTAATGGAAACCAAGAATCCCAGACATTCCCATGACACCTCGGTGCCATTTGTGTTGAATTACATTTTCAGGATAATATGACCCTGGCTTGTTTTGGGTTTTTTTAATAGATGAAGTCGGCAATGTTCTGCATTCCAGGCGGTTTTATCGGAAAATAAAATCTCTCTTTCTCTAACGCTGCACGTCTCTGTGGAAGCTGCCTTGAACTCTGGGTAGCTCCTCTCTGTGTGTTTTCTCCTGCATTCCCCGCCCCCCCCCCATTTGGTCCTGAGGCATCCGAGGCACATATTGTATAATCAGGTTTTCTTAGCCGGCCCAGAGTTCACGCCGTTGTTGCTGCAGAGTGGTGTCTCTGCGACGATAGCCTCCGGGTAAAAACAGACCATAATATACATGGGTCGGTGCCAGGGAGAGCGAGGGAGAACGAGGGAGCTCACTTTCTAACACAGGACTAGCACTCGCTTTAAAGCATATAGGTGTGTTGACACGTGACTTGGGAGCGCTTGGACCCCTCAGTCATGAAGATGGAGCCTCATCTGTCTTCAGGGGAGATTTTAGGACATAGAGTGAAACTAGCAGGCCACCAGCGAGTGACCAGAACGTCTATAGACCTGCAGAGAGCCTGTTAGGAGGTCTGGATACAACGGAGTCAAGAAGGGGACAAGAAATCCTCTCCATGACACTCTGAGGAGGTACCTAGTATCCTGGAACAGATTCTAGAAGGATACTAGGTATACAAATATATAGAAAAACTATAAGACCCTATAGTAATATTATAAGAATACCATAGCAGATTAGAAAATATCATCAAGTAGGTCACTATGAACTCACTGCCAATACTGCCGTTATAGGAATATTACAATGGTTTTTCCTCATGAATTATAAAAATTATAGAAATTTGCTTTAAGTTCAACAATATGTTCCTTATATTATAGTGCATATAGACTTATAGGAGGTATGGATACAACATATTCAAGGAAGGGACAAGAAATCTGTGCTAAACTGGTGTACCATGCAGAGGACCTGCTTCCTTTCACTGGCTTGTTTTAGTGTGTTCAGTAAGGATCCGTTGCCTTTGCATGGATACAGTATCCAGCCAAAGGTCCAGCTGTAACAGCAGTTCTGTTATATTGGGGGAACATTGTAATACATTTGGGCAATAAGCTTAAAGCTGTTGATGACTTTCTTACCTGGCTGCTGTACATTTTCTGTGGTTCTGCTGCTTTTCATCAAGTACGATCCATCTATGGAGAAACAGGTTTCTTTGTAGGCTACAGCCTCGTTCAGATATACACATCAGATATTCTCCAGAGAACCAGCCCTTCCACACGTACAGCACACCACCGGAGAACGTGTGAAAGAGGTTTATGTTATATGTACTTTTTTGGCTATCATGAGAGAAGCTGACATTTCAGTAATTTTTGTTGACATTATACCTAGCAAGTTACAAAGCTAGTGAGTGTTGTAGTTAGCTAGCTAATGTTAGCTAGCTAGCTACAACAAAGGGGAGTAACATGCCTTTTAATTTCTATTACAGTAACAGACTATTGAATGTGCATTTTCAAGTTTACTACCTCTGTCCCACTCACCTTCTCTCTGGGATTAGCTGACCTGAGTTCAGTTGAGTCGTGCTGCTGTCTGCCTGCTCTTCATTACGTCTCTCAGTCTAGCGATCTGGTGGTGGCAGGTCTCTCTCTCTCTCTCTCTCTCTCTCTCGCTCTCTCTCTCTCTCTCTCTCTCTCTCTCTCTCTCTCTCTCTCTCTCCTTATGTGTTGCGATTCTCTTTAAATCACTGTGGTTATTTGTTTATTTGAAATCAGTATGTATGCCTATGATTTGGGAAGCATTAGCCTAGTTAATGTAAAAAAAATAAAAATAAATACAATTTGTGAATATACAGTACATTCTCAAAGGGTTTGAACACTAGCCAATAAGGTACTGAATGTGTAGTATTGAATACATACTCTTCAAGTATGTGAGTTCATATCTTTTCAACATTTTCAAAAATTAAAAAAGAATAGCAAGATATTCACATATGATGACTACTTCAGGGTTTCGTGCTGTGATTGTTTTCAAAGTATATTTTCTCTCCATCACTACCTTCTATGGAAAAAGTTGCTAAATATTTAAAAAAACCATTTCAAATATCCAATTTAGTTTCCTCACTCAGAGGCACCGCAAGTATTTTGAGTAAAATATCTGATTATTGCGACGTTTATTCAAGGTCCACCTGACAAAGTAGAGCCTATACGTCAAAAAGCTGGAGGCGTGTTACCTGGCAACATCATGTGTCTGAAGCGCAGAGAGGAAGGACATCACACTTCAAAAGGAGGAAGCTGCCCTGCTGAAGGGTCCTTGAGCAAGACCGGTGAAACCCTAGCAGCTCCAGGGGGGCTGAGCCTGACCTCTGACCTCCCTCTTATTACTATTATCATCATCATCACCAGCTAGCCATATAGTTTGTCTTCATATTTATAAAAACATGGTACAGTTACTATGATACCATGAAGCTAAATTACAGCTTCACATTGGCTTCACACTCAACGCACTCAACGCTCTGCTCCCAATTACACGCATTTCAACAGCCAAGCAGCCGCCGTACCGTACTGATGACATAACAGGCATGAAAGTCACATTCAAGGACACGCGTTACAATAGCTGTTGTGCCTGCCGTTGTAAATCCATCTCATGAAAACAGATCTCGTGGAAGAAGACGGACCGTCGCTCACGTTTCCTTTCTCAGGCTTTCATCAGAAACACACGTGTGCCACGCCGAGCGCTTATAATCGGCGGGTTGTGTGAGAGATGTTTGTACGAGCAGCACTTGCTTTTTTTTCTTTTTTTCAACAGACGAAGTATGAAAGACATTTTTCTTCTCGAGTGCTCGTGCTGCTTCAGGTTTCAGCCGATGAATCGAAAGCCTTCATATATAGAGCAACATATAAGTGTGTTTTGACGTGTTTTCATTGACCAACATGGCAAAACGTGCAGTCAATCCAAATCAGTTGAACTGAGGAATCGCTGGAAAGCCTTTCACTTCAGGCATCAATGTAACGCTCTAAACCTACAGTCTTTAGATGAGAATTTAACATGGACTTACTTGGTTCTTCTCCTTCAATAATCCTTGTACAAAATATGGGTTGACTTTGTATTGGGGGTGAGTCGGCTAAGGCACATACCATAAACCTTTATTGGATGCCATTAATTATTTTGTCATTCCCATTATTCCCCTAGTATATTATCAAATAAAGTACAAATAAATAAATATATATTTTTTATGTTTCATGCTGCATGTTAGGAAAGACTTCGTACAGGTATGAGTATCATACTGTAACCTATAGTTAGCAATACTACCCTCCAAATATAGTATTTTTACACTATGCTAACCCTTCTTGCTTCCTAGAGCCTTGGGTTATTGTTTTCAAGTTGGTGTGTGTGTGTGTGTGTGTGTGTGTGTGTGTGTCTGTCTGTGTTTAGAGACAGCTGATGACACCTCTGGGGTTGACAGCTTTTAAACCCAAGAGGATAACACCTCTAGACTAATCAGTGTTAATCAGCTATGGCCACACACACATACACACACATACACACACGACACACACACACACACACACCTGGCCTGTGTCTGGAAACCTTTCCACGGCGCCTCATGCTTCGCTTCACTCCTCCTGGCTTCAAAAAGTCTTCTCCATTTGTAAACTGCGCAGGGCACTTACATCGGATGCGTGCACACACACACACACACACACACACACACACACACACAAATTTCTCTGCCAAAAGGAGCAGAGGGGAGTGTAGTGGCTTCAAAAACAACCTTTTGCCACTGTCCTAGCAGGAGTGAAGTTCAGCTTCAACGCACCACTTTGCACTACAAACGCACCTGTTTCCTTTGTTGGGTATCGCCGTAGATGTCGATGCTCAGGTGGCTCCAGAGGGTTGATGAACAACAAAGTTGCAAATAGAAGTGTGCAGTGTATATGTGTGTGTGTGTCAGAAAAGGGGTGCATCAAAAGGCGATCAAAAAATGCTTCGGTATCAAACAAACAAAAAAGGCTTCAGTAGCAATATGCATGTGTGAGTGTGTGTGGTTGAAAAACTGTCTCGCCTTCACGCTCACTAGGACGCCATTTTCCCCAAAATCACTTCCTCATATAGTGTCTTGCGTCCACCTACGTAAGGTGGAGCTAAGGGGCAAGGGCCAATTAAACTAAGTCCTACTCAAAACTCAAAAAGGGGGTTGGCTTCATAAGGTTTGATAAATCATAAAACTCTCTTGTCAACAACTTAAATGATTTGGCTCCGACAGGGAGCATTTTGCTTACTCCCATCAAAGTACGATGACAGCATAAAAAAAAAGAGGGTGAGTGTATGTGTGTGTGTATGACCGTGAGCTGTCAATCACACACAAACACACAATATGTCCGTCAATATTTCCCCTGTTCTCCCTCCAGGGGTCCTGAGGTGGCGAGGGTGGTTCCCCTGGGGTCAGATCAGCACAGCTCAGGGCCCCAACGAGACCGGGCTCAGACACAGCACTGAGGAGTCAAAGGCCCGGGACGTAGCCCATCGGTGAAACCTCACAGCAGGGGGTGGAGCCTCATGGGTGGTGGGTGGTGGGGGTGTATTGGAGAGAATGAGGAGGAGAAGCGAACGAGGAAAAGATGAGCACAAACAGGAAACGCGCCTCCATTTGGTAGGCACATCGCGAGTCACCTGTCAGCACAGCGACCTTCACATAACTTCCTCCGCGGGGAAAATTGTGTTTGACGTAACGTGACTGCTTAATCATAACCAACGCGCGGCTGTTTCCTTATCGCAGCAACTTTTTCCCAGGGCTGCTACGTGTTGACAATTATGTTTGACTTGACAAGAGAGTTGATTGGAGAGTTCAAGCTTGTGCGCCCCGTACAGCTGATGTGGCTCTTAAGGGGGCGGGTGTTCAAAACGATCCAACGTGTTGAATTACGTCTGAAGGGTGCGGACGTACACAAAACACCGGCGTACTGCTGATTTTCACACTCGCAAGATTGAAATTAACACTGATGACTTTGCTGTGTCGGTCCCACTTAGCTCGAGATTTTTTTTTTTTTTTTTTTTTACAGCATCACAGAATCTTACCCTGCACAGTCTCTCGCAATCAGACACACACACACACACACACACACACACACACACACTCAGACATCTGCTGTGGCAGGTGATCAGATCCTGGAGTGGAAGGCGTGGGGCGGGTGAGTAATCAGTGGACATGTGACACACAGGAGGAGGAGATGAGGGACACGGGGTGGCGGGGTGAAGAGGGCGAACATGGAAAGGGATGAGACAGAGGGTCACACCAATCGCAGGCTGTGTGTGTGTGTGTGTGTGTGTGTGTGTGTGTGTGTGGCCTAGGACGAGACAGTCTGAGCCGCCGTGTGGAAATGACGCGGGTAGGAAATACGACGTGGCGCAGAACAGATGGAGAGGGAGAGAGAGAGAGAGAGAGAGAGAGAGAAAGTGAGAGAGCGCCCTAAAAAGGTTTATTTCATTTCTCAGTTTCTTCAGACGTTAGACACCTGTTGTCTCACAGCAGCTTCAAAGTTTTTTCCTGCAGCCCTCGCACATAAAAACAGCTGTTTATATGTCATGAATCATTAATGAGCCCAATTTACTTTTATTCCAAGTAAACTCCGACAGTGTAAACACCTCCACGGGGCCAGAGGAGCCTAAAACATCCTCGAGCCAAATGAAGCTTCAAAGTGAATTTTCCTCACACGTACAGTCAGCAAATACCGCGGAGCAGTCTGGCTGGTTTCCACTTGGGCTGGGTAAATAATCCCAGCGTGGATCCAGTCCCGTGACTCACCCATCTCATTTCATACGGGACAAATAAAGGTTATTGTTGGCTTTAAAGCAAAATGCATTAAGGGTTACTATTAAAGTTTTAAAGTGTGTTTGTATTTTGTGATTCGTGGGACAGGTAGAGCCTCATCGTCTCTGATTTCATTGTCTTCTGAAACAACCCCAGCCCTACAACTTCCCTGACCGGTCACAGCGGCTTATAGCTGCTTTATTCACATGTAACATAACAACCTGGCTGTGTTAGAGAGAGTGCAGGGTGCAGAGGGCTCGATGCCTCTCTGCTCTACTGCCTCCTCAGAGGAAATCACTGCCACCCCCATGAATCACAAAAATCAAATAGTAATGTGGTTAGCTAATGTTGACAAAAAAGAAGTGAGTGATTCACATCGGCTGATCCAGGCTAAAGTGATCCAGTTGCAGCATGCATGTAGAGAGAGAGAGAGAGAGATGGGGGAGAGAGAGGGAGGGAGAGAGAGAGAAGCACAACAGCAGTCGGTCTACGTCACCGATGAAAGAGTAACCAGACCCTTGGGGCTGAGGGGATAAATAACGGAGAGAGGAGCGTGGGTAATATTACCCACGTCACCCAGCTGCTTGTGGCCCTGCCGCCTGTCACGCTCTGTTTGACACTCAGGCTGCAGACGGGCTTGCTTTCCCCTCACATACATACATACATACATACATACATACATATATACATACATATATACATACATACATGCATACATACATATATACATGCATACATACATACATACATACATGCATACATACATACATACATACATACATACATGCATACATACATACATACATACATACATACATACATGCATACATACATACATACATACATACATACATACATACATACATACATACATGCATACATACATACATACATACATGCAATCATACATACATACATACATGCAATCATACATACATACATACATACATGCATACATACATACATACATACATACATACATGCATACATACATACATACATGCATGCATACATACATGCAATACATACATACATACATACATACATACATACATACATACATACATACATACATACATACATGCATACATACATACATACATACATACATACATGCATACATACATACATGCATACATACATACATACATGCATACATACATGCATACATACATACATACATACATGCATACATACATGCATACATACATACATACATACATGCATACATACATACATACATACATACATACATACATACATACATACATACATACATACATGCATGCATGCATACATACATGCATACATACATACATACATAAACTCACATACATATATTTATTACATACATACATAAAGGGATGTACATACGTGTGATCATGCATGTACACATGTATGCATGTGTGTACTTACTTATTACTGAACAGGTATCAAACAGCACGTACACACAACCACTTCTACACACATCACTCGCCGATATCCACACAATCAATAATTCATGGGGTCCCAAGATAATACACTGTGAATGCAGCTACCCACCGCCTAACACATTTACTGGGTAACTAAGGGTACACACTTACAGGCTTCTTACTGCCCTCGATATGATCTGTTACCGAGGCTACGCTGTTGTTCACTTACTTATAAATGCTGCGAACAGTAACCTTTTACTAGCCTCGTGCTCTGATTTACAATCTCACCTCGGCACAAGACGAGTGGAAAGAGAAACAAGAGCAGAAGCAGACGGGTGAAGATTCAGGTTTCCCCCTGTTACCACTAATATGGTTAAGTATGAATTGCAACCCAAACACACAGCACAGAAACGCTAGTGTGCTTATTAATAACTTCTTCCTAAATATAAGAAGGGAGGGCGAGAGAGAGAGAGAGAGAGAGAGAGAGAGAGAGAACCAACCAATATGCACCCCATATGGATATAACCTCTATCTCCCTGCTAGCTAGCACATGGTGTCACACTAAACTGTGTCCCCTTTCTCAACCCCAGTTCAGTCCTCTCAGCACTTTTGTCACTCGCTATAAATAGGCACACACTCACACACAGTCTCTGGCTCCCCAGCCACAACCACAACCCCCCCCCCCCCCCCCGGGCCTATGCTGTTTATCTTCTTTGCAAGACTCTGATTTGCTAATAAAGAGAGGGTTTTTTTTTCCCCATTCATGATGTGCACCTTAACAATGCTGTGATGCTTTACTGTGCTGGCTTCGAAAACGCTTACCACAGCCCATCACGGTGAAATACTGCGCTCTTCAACGGGAGGTCAAGGGCACTCTCACCAGGACTTAGGGAGGCTTTTAAATCACATGCGTTGGTAGGTGTACACACACACACACACACACACACACACACAGAGCACGGGCAGGCAGGGCCAAACAGAGGCACACAGGAGCACATACACAATTTATCAGCCAGGTGCATGCACACACTTGAGGGTGCGCACATATATTTTATAGAGAGAATTTTATAGTCTGATATAACGTGCCGGATTAATAATGTCCCTACTGTTGGTTTTATAGTGTCTGCTACTGAACCTATTGTACTATCCATTACAAACAGTAGAGGGAGGAGACCTGAAGTGTATGTGTGTGTGTGTGTGTGTGTGTGTGTGTGTGTGTGTGTGTGTGTGTGTGTGTGTGTGTGCGCGTGCATACACACATGCATTCGTATGTCTGTCTCTGTGTGAATGTTACACAATAGTGATTGCACCTATACCCACTCTCTAGGTAGGTCTTTACTGGTCTCATGTAGCGCACAGGAAGTGATGATTTCCAGCAGCAGCAGCAACAACATAGAAGAAGAATCAGCAACAGCCACCATGACAGAACAGACAAAGAAGAAACCCACTGAGAGTCAACCGAGGGTGTAGTTTAAACTTCCTCCTCCAGAAAGAAAAATTGTTCACTACATGCAATTTCCTGCATTTCTCCGATTGTGGCACCTCTAATATTTGAAGATCTTTTAGGGGTCAAATAGTTTCACTGCTGGGAACCCAAAGGGAAAAAACACAATAACGTTAATCTAATCACCTCGGCTCTGCTGCTGTCTCCTCACGTCTGAGGGTGAGACTGATCCTGCCTCCGTTTGGGTGTGTTCAAGTATAGCAGTGTATGCATTCATCATTAGCTAGCTAGCTACCGTTGACAGCTGTCAATAGGCAACTTTTTAGATGACTCAGATTGGCTAATTCTAAACAGTAATGTTATATCAAAACATGTACGTATCGAAAAGGGAATATCGGATACAGAGAATTCATTATTCAATGAATCTGATGCTAGCTAACGTAGCTAGAAGGCATTAGCTAGAAGACATTAGTGATTATCAATCACGTTAGCATTAGCCGTTTTAGTTAACTAGCAGGTGCCTAGCTAGACAGATCATCAGTGTGAAAAAATTACCGAATGTCAGTTTTCTTTTTCTTCTGTATGCCTTCCTGCTAGGCTAAACAATAGCGAGCATACGTAGCTAGCTAACGTCTCGAACCAAGATATCATTAGCCTACGTCAAGGTTTCGCTGCTATGAGTTTACCATGCCTCTTGGTCAACGTGAAAGTGATATAGACAAAATGACATTGTCAAAAAGAGGGAGGGAAAGAGGAAAGAAACTGTGAAACTGTGTTTGATTCGTAGTGCGTGAGAAAATCACACACACATAGAAAAATGTGCACACACAGACATACACAGACATACACACATCGCTCACAGACCTATTGTGGTTTACAAAGCCTCTCAGCTGAGCTGCTCACAGGGAGAATCCTGACAGTCAAATCAAATGCACCTCTCTGTTATGCCTCCTCTCTCTCTCTCTCTCTCTCTCTCTCTCTCTCTCTCTCTCTCTCTGTCCTCCTCACCCCTGGCAAATCTTTCACTCTGATATCATTTGGTTGGCCTCTCATCATTCCTCCCTCTGTCCCCTTCCTCCCCTCTCTCCCACTCCCCTCTTTCTCCCGACTCCTTCACCTTCTCACCTTCCACTCTTCCATCCAACCTCTCTTCACCCCCCCCCCCCCCCCACTCATTTTTCCATGTCACTTCTCTCCTTGGCATTGTCCAACTGTCCTCTCCACATTCCTCTCTCGCTCCTACACTGCTCTTCCCCCTCTTCTCCTCAGATATAATCATCCTCCATACTGATATACTGGCTTGTTGGTTTCCCCACAGGGAAGATGTTTTGGGTTTATTGGATAGCTTGCATTAGAGAGACCCAGAAAAAAGAGAGAGGTATGACGTGTGACAAAGGTCCCAGGCCAGATTCAAACACAGGAAGTTGCGAGTATATGAACTTTAGCCCACTCATCCACAAAGACCACCAGCCAAAATGACTTTTATTTTGAAATGTCCCCTTAATAAACTGACGCTGCTATGTTATGAGCACTCCATGAAAGTATTACAACTATTACATCAGGTATTTCATGGATTAGCTTGCATGAGGATGAAACGTGTTCATGAATGTGTCATGTCACTGTTATGAAGCTCTTATCCAGGCGTTATGAACGTGTCATAAGCCGTTACCAGCCTCACTCCTTCTTTATCTGTCCTTTCTTTCTGTGTTTGCCTTTTGTCTTTGCGTCAACTGTGTAAACCAGGCTCTAATATTTGACTTAATCTCGCAGCATAATCACGTTATTGATTCGGCGGCGTGTGTTTTACTTCACTGCTGCGTGTCGGGCTGAGATGAGCACAGGTGTTATCGGCATTCGATATCGGAGGACGACGCCGGCATGTTTCGGCATCGCCTAAAGGAGAACGCAGGAAGGGACCGCCTAGCTTTTGGAGACTTTTGTGCATCTTTCTTCGACCAATGATTGACCTTCATCCAGAAGAAAAAAAAGGAGAGAGAGAGAGAGAGAGAGAGAGGGGGGAGAGAGAGATTGAGAGAAAGCAGCTGGCTATGTTACGTAACAGCTGAGCCCCGCCTCCACAGGGCTATTGGACTTGTTTGGCTTTCATCTGCCACCTAACC
Source organism: Hoplostethus mediterraneus (assembly GCA_034670385.1). Classification (NCBI taxonomy): domain Eukaryota; kingdom Metazoa; phylum Chordata; class Actinopteri; order Trachichthyiformes; family Trachichthyidae; genus Hoplostethus; species Hoplostethus mediterraneus. The sequence continues at coordinate 660,020 of JAXDDW010000056.1, forward strand.
CAGCTCCATAATTGACACAGAGCCTACAGAGCAACAACACTACACTCCCCATCTCTCTATCTCTCTCTTCTCTCTCTCTCTCTCTCTCTCTCTCTCTCTCTCTCCTTCAAACTGATCTGGTGTATGACATTATCCCCATTAGCACATGAACACCCTTTTTGAAAACATGACCTTTAAACTAAATCCAGAACAATCCAGATCTGTCCTGTCTGTCATTTATTCTGTCTGTCGCCGTAAAAAAAAAACAAGCCAGATTAAAGTTACAGGAAGTGTGTGCGTGGGTGTTTCCCGCTGTCACACACACACCCACACACACACACACACATCACATTTTTTCAGTATTTATAAATATTTCGTCAGCATCTATAACTGGATCCAGAATATGTTCGGTCTACTGTTTTGTTTTCCAGTGGAAGGCTGGTGCTGACGCCGGGGGTGGGCTCTGGTCTTTTTTCAGCATCATCCCAGTCTCAGAATCCCCTCTTTGGGCTGCGACGCACTGCGTGACGTCAGAGATCTCAGTGTGTGTGTGTGTGTGTGTGTGTGTGTGTGTGTGTGCAGGCCTCGCTCTTAGCCCCCGTACGGCTTAAGAGGAGGGGGTGGGTGGATGACGGGGGGGTGGCCAGGAGGGAGAGGGAGAGGGAGAAGGGGAGGTGGGCATTACGCTGTGATGTAATTTCATGGACGTTGTCATGTGTGGTGAGGCTGCATCCGACAGCAGCCCCCTGAGCAGCACGGCCCCCTGCTGGTCGAGGGAGGGATGGCCTGAACCCTAGCTCGGTGTTAGTCCACAGCATGGGGACTGTGCGGTCACTTGTGCGCTTGTATTGCAGTACAGACTTTCCTCCACTGTAGCGTCAACAAGCCTCGATTCCTTGAGGAAATGCAGACATCCACACCTAGCTTGAGGATTGACATCGACGTCAAGCGGATGGATACTTTCTTTATTCTACCTCACTGGTTCAATGAGGTATATTATCTCGTATCATAAATTCACGTGCAGTTTATGTTGAACAACACAAGCAAATGAGTTGCAGGCTGTTTGGAGGCACATGATGTGATGATGGCAAAGACCAACCCCTGAGGAAAAATGAGGCTTGATCTGCAATTCAACCTTTAGCATGTAATGCTGTGTTTTATGATATTATTTTTTTTTAAAAGGCTACCAGATCTGATATCATAGTCAGGTTTTAACCACTATGGAACTGAGAAGACGTTTAAGGCTGTTTCAGTAAATGAAGATATAGCACCATCTAATGGTTGTATGTGGAGAGTATTTTGAAGGCTGCAGAAGCTGGCCTGTACTTTATGGGGTAAATATGAAAAAAAAAATCATTCATATTTGTCATTTGACCGGAGTGGTGGACGTCACAAGTGTCAAATAAGCAGTTGCCTAAAAGGTATAGGCAACTCCTCCGCAATGTGACGTTCATTGGTTTGTGGACAGGTTTTGGAAAGAGAACAGAGACAGACGGTGGAGGGAATAATAGAAGCATCTCCACAGAAAAGGACATGAACATGTTTTAAGCAAGTTTAAGCATGTTTTAAGACGATTGGTAGTTACTGGATCAGAGGAAAGGGTGTAGTGAAGGAAAGGAGTGATGGTTGACGTTTTGGTACATACCCATTCAAGGTGTTCAATTTCCGTTTTCCAACATTATTACATGTCTTTAACAAGGAGGATTATGTTGTTGACCAGAGCAGTATTCCACCCAACAGGAGTTAAAACCAGTGTGACATACTTTCCAACACCTTTCAGTGGTGGCATAATTGCAGTAATGCTGAGAAGACACTAATCAGGGAATACCTGTAGAGATATGTTTCCTATAATAGTGTCACGTATTGACTTAATACCAGCAATAAGACACAAGATAACAGCAAATTCCCCATGAAATTGAGTTTAATAGATTGTTAAAAATAAGGCTATAATGCTGTTTTAGCAAACATTGACCAGGAGGACCCACAGTCGTGGCGTCCAGAGAGGGAAGCCTGGTACAACTGGTACATGACACCATTCTCTGGGGTATTACAGATACACGTACAGTGAGCATACATACAACTCACATTGACAAATGTGTGTTACTTTCAAACTCCTACGTGTGCACACACACAAATACACGCACACATACACACACACACACACACGCACGCACACGCACGCACACACACACATATGCAGACATCCACCCCACCCAAAACGGTGGCAATAAACAGGGACTTTGCTGATAACATAGCAGTGTTCTCTTAAAAAAACATGCATAGCTTAGTACAATGAATGTGTTGTTCAAAAACCTACTAAGTTATTGTCCGGACAGTTTGATTTCATGACTTGCCAAAAAATTTCAAAACAATTAATTTATTTTCATTTAACCATTATTAACAATCATGTAAACTCATTGGACTAAAATATTTTTTTTTACAAGTAATAGCTTCCTATTATATTTTGTTCATGTAGAAAGTTACATTCTGAACCAAGACAGGCTCAATAACAAAAGGAAATAAAATAAATACTGGAATGGCTACAACACGATATAAAGTTCCTTTGAAATGGAAAAGAAATGGACTGAGGGCCAATCCTGGTCCAGCTCTTCAGATATAAAACAAATCAAAACACCTGCCAACTATTGGTATCCTGCCATCATGTTACAGACACCATGAAAATACTGATTACTTAATAAAAGTGTCTCACAGACGAGTACAAAAACCACACAATGCCCAAAATAAAAACAAAAACAAACAACAACAATAATAATATTTGCCTTCAGGGCCTCCAAAAGGAATGATGAACCAATCATGGGAGACCCTCTAGTGCTGTGTGCACATCTGTTAAAAAGTGACAAACAAAAATAATTTCATTAAAATTCCCTGTGAAGCATATCGACATTAAAAAAACCAAAAAAAGATCCTTCAAATTATTATAGTCATAAGACTTTTAAACTCGGAGAAGATGACAACCGATAAGATGTCCACAAAATGGTTCAATCATTTTCACAATTCTTTTGTCCTTTGGTAACTGGGGTGACATCTCACTAGACATAAAGATCTTGTTGCTTAATGTTCCCTCCACACAGTTAGCACGTATTAGTATAGTGTACATTACCACGGGTGTTCTTCAAAAACCTCAAGCGACTAACATCTACATTTTAAAGTGCCGACGAGTTCTAGCATACAGGAAGCCCCAAATTGGTGGCACAGGCAGATTTCCTCAGACGTCAACAGAACAAGGAGTTAGCTTCAAAATGGCGGAGCAGGCAGACACGTGGACGGAGTTACAGGACTTCCCCATGCAGGCTAAAGCCAGCCTTCAGCCAGACCCCCATACTGGAAACCCCAACATACCCCGACATTGCTTAGACATTACCCAAATCACAAAGGTAGCAAAAAATATTTCTGTGGCAATTAGGGCCGGGTATGATTCAGATGTCGATACCTTCTAAAACAATACACCTTCCTTTGAGAGTCAACAGTCAATCATTTTCTGTTCCATCTGTAAACGCTAGCTGCTTCTCTTAATACAAATCAGACCAGACGGTAATCAATCGTAGGCTGCAAGGAAATTTGAAAACCCTTTGGAAGAGTCCGATAATTTGAAGCTTATCGATACCTTTTGATTTCTTAAAATACATTTTGATGCCCAGCCCTGGTGGTGAGGTTATAAGATCATAAGAATGCTCAACACAGGAAAGACGACAATGAAACGCGCACCTGATGCACATCCATGTACATGTGGTTTGTAAAAAGTCTTAAAATATAAAATGCATTTTCAGTTTCACCTTAAAATGTCGTTTCCTCTCGTCATACTCAGTCATGCTTACTAAAGATACAGTACTGTGCAAACGTCTTGTAGGTATATAGCCCATGATTCAACAAAGACAACAAACGGGTGCTAATGATCAATGACATAAGGAGTTTGACCGAACCAAACCGATTAACTGAAACAGAAACGGGTGTGGAGAGAATCAAGGATCAGGATCACCTGGGCAGACAGAGGCAAGCGAGAGTCTGCAGAAGAACTGTGGCAAGTTCTCCAATATGTTTGGAACAACCTACCAGACCATTCTCATGAAACTGCAGGACGGGGAAGACTGGTCACACCAAATATTGATTTGATTTAGTTTTTAACTGTTTACTTTAGTGAATGTTTTGATGTTGAGAAACTTTCCATTTCATTATTTTTTGGAATGCAATTTTGTTTTTTTTGTTTTTTTACATACATCTAAGACTTAGGCACAGTACTGTATGACTACAAAAACGTGATTTGTAGTCTTCTCCCCTTGTCTATTGATGTATCCCCCATGTCAAATCCCTTTTTGTCAGTACATTACTAAACCAAACTAAACCTTCATTGTGTTAACTTGGCCCTTCATGTGCACAGGGACGAATTCTCTTAACGTAAAACCTCGACTAACAAACTTCAACTGTACAAAACATGACTAAAAATAACGGATTTTTACAAACAAAGTAGTTCCCTACTCAGGTTTTAAGAACAATAATAACAGTAATAAATCAAAAATGGAGGCGAGGGGCATGCGGGGGGCGTTGGGCAACCCTGGCAGTGAGATGACGACGGGCTCAATCATGACAGGTTTCGACCTGCCAAACGATGAGGTGGCTGCGTTCGGCCTTGGTCGGGGCCGTGTGCTGCTTGGCTGTCGGCTCGGACAACCCGTCCAACTCACTGCCCTCGTCACCTGAGGAGGAAGGGGGGATGGGTTAAACAAACAGCACCCAAAGTCGGTCACGGTGTAGAAATAGGTCCTTTTTACCTTTTGCCAAATTTACAGTACCCGCAAGCTACAGGTTTGTAACGCTCACCCATTCTGAAGTCGATATAGCCCTCGCCTCCGCTCATGACCAGGTAGGTTTTGGGTTCAGAGGTCGCTGTGTCAGAGGATTCGGATGCAGGGTCATCGGAGCCAGAATCGGCACTTCCTGGAGGAGGCATCACCTGACCTGGGAGAGGAAGTCACGATGTCAGGCAAGTAAGTTGGGTCTCTTGTAGTGCCGGTTCTGAAGAAGTACTGCAGAACCATATTTGAAAAAAGGTACACAACAGCAAACTGTCCTATGGGACACACGTTTGGCAGTTTCGGTTCAATAGATGTTTACTATTAAATGCTATTTGATGTGAACCTCGCGTGTTATTTGACGTTCCCTGTGGATATTTTATAGTTTCCATTTTTATTCATTTTTGTTATAGTATCACTTTAGAAACTGATGCTGATACAGAATTCACAAGCCTCTTTACAACAAGTACCCAGTCACTTAATTCAAGTCAAGTTCATTCACATAGCCCTTTATCACGAACAAGCCTCAAATTAGTATCTGACTACTGGATTTTTCATTTAGTTTTTTTTATTTGTTACATTCAAAAAAACTCAACAAGCTCTGAATAAAAACAGGGCCAGGAATCCTCTTCAATCTGCCTCTCAACCCCTTTCATTAAGCCCAGTACAGTACTGGCTCAAATACCAGCAACTCAACGTCAAGGCTGATTTCGATGAACTGATTTTTGCAACATGTGTCAGCTTTTCTGCCACCTGAGACCACACTACATTGGCGCTCGTCTCTTACCTGGAGCGGCAACAAAAAACTTGACGGCGTCTCGGTGTCCATGGAAACACAACTGTGCGTGGGCCATGGAGCAGTATGGCACGAGGATGCCCGGCATGGCACAGTCTGCACCGTCGTCACTATACACCCGTACTGCGCCACCAGGGCGATTTGGCACTAGTCCCGTTGACTTGTTGGCTGCAGGAACAAGGAAAACGAGAATGAAAATTAAAAAAAACTGCGTCAACACGGACATCATAACGTGCATGTTGCTTTTCTTCCTGTTTTTGTGCATTTTGCAGCACAATGACTTCAAAACGCAACTCAGGTCCTGTCAGCAAAATGACAAATAAACAACCAGATTACAGAATAAGAGATGACAAACAGAATATGACTCATATGGAAAACACAAGTGAAGGGAAGGGGGCTGTAACAAAGACAAGAGGAAAGGACTGAGGGTATTGGTGAGAATGTTAAGATGAAATAAACAAAAAAAACAAGGTCAGGCTCGGTTGAGACTTGGGCAACTGTCAGAAAACCCTGATACACACATTCAGGCACAAACAGACAGTGGTGCAGTTCGTTCTTGGGAGTTTCACAAGGGGTCATGGAGTCATGGCTGTTTGCTGTCATGGTTTTGCAATGCATGAAGCAACAGAGACACCATGCAAAAAGCCAGCTGCATGGGTCTGGCCAGGACCAACCGGGGTCATGGGAGATGCCAGGGCTTCCCAGGGTCGTCATCGTCAGCCAAGGTGGGAGACTTCATAGCGACCCCCACCCACTTTCTCCTAGGGAAGCTAGCTTGGGATGCACTACATTGCAAAGGATACATGCTTTTATATGCTTTTAAACCAAAATCAGCACAACAGTCAGTTTACCTTCAGACAGAGGGATGGAGATGATGACGCCGTTTCCTGTCCCCACCCACAGCCGGCTGCAGGACACCATGAGCGCCGTGATCCTCACGAAGGAGAAGCCCAGTTTACCTGTACCTGCAACGCACAGAGAGCACGAGTCTAATTCCTGTTTGAACGCACGCTCACAAGATATACACAGAGGGAAAGTCGAGTTTAACATTCCCCGGCTAAATGTATACAGCTGACTATGATTGATGTCAGCGCTACAGAGGCTGCAGCTATTTCCCCTCTAGTACAGTTTACACTCAGATAGTCAACCAGACATTTTTAACCTAAATATTCTGCACATTTCACGTTCTTTACACAGCGTGTTCACCAAACCGATCAGTGGGATGCCACAATAAGAAGTCACCTGTCCTTAAATCATACATTACTACAAATGTAAATATGATTAGAAAATGTGATAGATAACACAGTAATATAATATAATAATAATAAAGTAATATAATATAATGTATCTAATGATATCTGAATTATCTGAATGTTTATTTTGTAATCTGCTTTGACAACATTGTTTCTGTTTACAGTCATGCCAATAAAGCCAATTGAACTGAATTAATAATATAATTTTTTTCACTACAAATGCAATATTTGGACCTTGAGTATCTACAACCTTGATTTGGTATCTTCTAGCCAACAAAAATAGTTGAACCATCCCTTAAGTCAGTAAGTAAAACAACTTTTAAATGGGCATCTGTCAAGAATGGTTGAACAAAGGTCAGACACTAGATATGGATGTCTGTCTGGCGTGATTGGTTGGTAACTAGCAGTCAGTAGGTGTACCCAGCATCTTGCTGACGTAAGGCTCTATGTCCACATCCTGGAGGTGCTGGTAGGTGTGGGCATGAAACAGCCGCAGGGTCGAGTCCAGTCGGATTGACACCCAGATGCCGTCTCCCACCCACGCCAGCTGACGCACTTGGCTCTCCTTGCGGGGATGGGCATCGAACGACTTCTGCTCAGGTGCCACAGATAGAGAATAGCGCAAATGTTAAATGTAGGGAATTCAATGACAGGCAGGTTTAATGAGTTGTGGTGGAGTAGTAAAATAAAATGAGTTGGAGCTGGAGGGCTGTACCTCTATCCTCATGGCCTTGGGCTGGATGACGTAGATCTTGTTCCTGTAGCCGCACCACACCTTGTCATGGACCACCGTCATACAGCGGATGGAGTGGTGGGGCCGGCCCAGGTCTAACAGGTGGTAGTTGGTCAGATCCCATTGACCGTCTGCACAGAGAGATACACAGAGGCATGAGAAACTAGGTCATAGGTTATGTGTTATGAGTAGTAATGCAATAACATAAACAATATAATAATAATAATTTTAACTTAAATAATAATAACTTTTAAAGGTGTTATGTAGCATTTTAAAACATCAATACATCATTGTCAAATTGCTTGTGATAGCTAGGTATAACTACCATAAACCAATGAGTGAAGAGGATTGATAGCCAGTGGTGCTGTTAGTGTTTCTCAAAATGAAGACCACATTTCTTATAAACCCTGTTGCTTCCTGTTGCAAATAGGATGTTGCTGACAAACAAAACGTATAAAGCAATCTCTCTTTGCCGTAAAGATCTCCAGCAGATTTCCTGCGAAATCCGACCCGGTTGCAGACCGTCAGCGAGATGGTCTGTTTCAGTTTGTTTACAGTAATAATACTAATGTCTCAAAATGAGTGTGGCAATGATTTATTGATGTTAAAATGCTACATGTAGCATCTTGAAATGCAAACAGATACGCAGATTCATATATGGAATAGAATCGTTAAGATACATTATGTAGATATACATTAAAAAAAAATTAAAAAATCAAGACATGAGAAAATGCAGTACAAGAAACTACATTAAAACATTACTTAGCCATAAAACATAGTAAAGCATCAAACCATTTTGAAAACTGCTGGTCTCGATAAGCCATGGACTTACCACTGCCTCTGTGGAATATTGCTAGTGTCCCGTCTGCCAACGCGACCAGGACTCTCCCTTTCACATGTCTGCAAAAACATGTTGGTACGCCTTTTTAAAAACATGCAACATTTTTTTTTTTTTTAACGTACAAGAACAGACAGGAGTTTTCTTGAATAACTACACAACAGACTGTGTACTCACACGATGTTGAGGATGGAGTCTTTCAGCTTGATGGCGTGGAGACACTTCCTCCAACGAGCCACAGACGAGTGAACATACAGACTTGAGAGAGAGAGAGAGAGAGAGAGAGAGAGAGAGAGAGAGAGAGAGAGAGAGAGCGAGAGAGAGCGAGAGAGAGAGAGAGAGAGAGAGAGAGAGAGAGAGAGAGAGAGAGAGCGAGAGAGAGAGAGAGAGAGAGAGATGAGAAATGACAGAAAGCAATAAAAAGCAACAAGACAAAAAAGGTTTAGGTGGTTTTCACTTTGCAGCAACGATAGCGCCCTCTAGTGGCTTTTGCCCTCCTCACCATCCATTCTGGGCCCCGAGCCACATGGTGGGCAGGGCGCTGCTCATCCTCAGGACTTCCCCCTCCGACGGGTCTCCGTCCTCAGGCATGGAAGCCAGACCCTCCTGGTCTGAGCACCTGGATCACAGACGACCAGCAGGGTCATTCAAACAGGCACATGAACATAACATCATCACACTAGTGATAGGCAGCCATAAAATAACACTTTCTCTGACTGGCCAAGAGGACATGCTACAGTGACATTATTACATGATAACCCAGCTGTCAGGGAATTTCTATACCTGTCCAAATATTGATATGAGTTAGGTTACTATAGAAACACTGATTCCAGTAAGCCTGTCATTATAGACTGTCAGTGTCAGACAGACTCATTGGCACACTAGCTCTTTGAGACAGAATGATACCAGTGATAACAAAAGACTAGTTAACCATAAGCTGTTTGATTTGTTTGTGTTTGGAGAAGTCTGTATTTAGGTTTTTAACGCTTCATAGATCAGAAAGGAACCCTGCCCTCTCATCGTATCTCGGTGGTTTCCAAAGCACATTGCAATTCAGTGCCAATTCCAGTACTCATAACCTAGATCCTCGTCCCTCACCTTTGTGAGTCTGTCGTGGAGGAGTCGGTGGGCCCCACCCCCAGCGGGTCGGTGAACACATGCTCTGTGTACATCCCTGGCTGGCTCTGATCCGCCCCCTGGCCCTCCTCTCCTTCGCCCACACCGGCATTAGCCTCGGTCGCTTCTGTTGCCTCTTCGGCGGTGGGGACCCCGTCTTCTGCTGGACTGGTCTCTCTGGACAGCTCAACTGTGGGCATTGTGGATCAGAGGATTGATCAGAGAAAATATGAAGACATGCTAACAATGCTGAAGGATAAATAGTGAGGTAAATAGCAGGTAAAACATATCCAAGTATCCCTTCAGCAGGGAACTACCTGAGCCAGAGATGGCCCTGTGCTCAGCCGGCTGGTCGCTGACCCCCGGGTTGGCTGTCTGGGGGATGGCAGTGGTCCCCTCTGCAGCCATGGCACCATCGCTGCCCGTGGAGCCCACGCTGGCCACGCTGCCGGCCAGTGACACCCCGTCACCCTGGCTGGCCTCCGGGTCCTGGGGAACCTCCTCACCTGCTGGGTAATCAGTCTCCAACACACCTGTAAAAACAGCACAAACATCAGTGGGAGTGCATCTTCAATCTTGATGGGATTGGAAGTAAAAACATGCGATGCTGGACAGACAAATAAAAGAGGAACCGACCTCCACCCATGCTCCCACCCACCCACCAGCACCCCAACCACTCAACCTACCTGGCACGCTGGCGATGCAGAGGACGTGGGTGTTGCAGGCGTAGAAGCTGTCGAGCAGGTCGGAGGGCTGGCTGGCGTCCAGCACCATCACCTTGGTGGAGGAGTGGGTGCTGGTGCACACCCACACCCTGCTGGACACCTCCTCCTGGTGGACCAGCTCCCTCTCCTTCTCCTGCTCCCCTTTCTCCTGATCCTGAAGGACGGAGAGGACAAAAATCAGGAAAAATTCTCTCTCCATGCAGACAAATGTAATGACATTTTGGAGAAAGCCATTGGGTACACGGTATACTGGCTAAAACAGAAGCCAGGGATCCACTAGCTCTTAGTAGTGGAAGTCAGTGGTTCTCAATCCAGTCCTCAATGACCCCCCTGTCCTGGAGGTTTTAGCTCCAGCTCTACTCAAGACACACCTGAACCTGAATTATCCAAATGTCTGATATGTCAATTACGGTTGATACGTGAGTCGGAGAGACGAGTTTTGAGTTTACGTAGAGGAACTGCTAGAACTTGCAGCAGCTGGTTCACCCTCTCGCTTCCATAAACTATCTTCGTATCCTTTTCACCGTCCTCGTTTTCCGAGCTGTTTCTGTAGCGACCCTTTCCATAATGTTGTCAGACATTTGGATAATAACACGAATAACAATCTGAGCCCGTCCGTGACAAAAACAAGCCCTTTTAGTGGACGTACTTTGACCGGCCGAGTATGCCTTTACAGATTACGTTGCCGCCATAGAGCCGCCGTTACGCGACTGCCGGTTGAGCCGATGGACCGAAGAAACTCAGAAACTTTTGGGATCTATTTAAAGGTATGAAAAGCGATTTTGTGGACATAGAGGCCAGGTTGAAAAATCCCAGAATTACCCTTTAAGGTATCATGAAAACGTGAAGCCTCTAATTGGTTCAGGTGTGTGTGAGTAGAGCTGGAGCTTAAACCTCCAGGACAGGGGGGGGCATTGAGGACTGGGTTGAGAACCACTGGTGTTAGTAACTATATTAGACATGCCCCCATTGCTTACATGGCCACTTCAACCACCTCGGCTCCTCCCCCTCATACCTTGCTCTCGTGCTCCAACTGGTCCAAGCTACTCTGGGAGCCCTTCCTCTGCTTGGTCGCCTCAATCATCTCAGATGCCCTCGCCCCGGACAGGTTGACCCCTGCAGCACACCATAGCTGGGCAACAGGAAGGGAACACGTTATGTGATGATGGGATTGCATCTATTACTATACTATTACCATTCATATTGAGTATTATTACCATCACATTAACAACACCCTTTTTGTCATAATTCTGTACGTTTGATGTGTAATTTGTTAATTAAAAGTGCTAGAATTAAAAAAACAAATACAAATTTCATAAAAAGGCAAATAAAAAGGGCACAGTTATCAATGAACACACTTCGCACGCACGCACGCACGCACACACGCACACGCACACACACAAACACACACACACACACACACACACACACACACACACACACACACACACACACACACACACACACACACACACACACACACACACGCAAGTCTGTGTTCACTTGTGTACCTTCATAGAAGCATCTTTCTGATCCAGAGGTCTCAGGTACACTGGTACAGGTAAGTTCATTTTGTTCTCCGTCTGACCCCCATTAGCCACCTGCCAGGGTACAACACACACACACACACACACACACACACACGAAAAACATACACAGCAACACACAAACATCATTTCAGTGTGTTGCTTCTTCTTTTCCCGTGTTTAGATCCATCACCGCAGCATCGTATTTCTTGTTGTTTTTCCTACATGTTCATTTTACAACTTTAGCCTCTCAAGTTACCATAAACCCTTCTCCCCCCCTCCCCCCCCAACACTCGCTTCCTCTTCAAATCCTCTTCATCCAACCCCCTTCATCTCTCACCTTGTATTTGCTGGGCAGGCTCCAGCCGTGGGCAGTGACTCGTCCGTCCTCCTTCTGCATGTGGGCCTTGACCTGTCGGTACTGGGCTCGCTTCTGCTCCTTACGGGACGGCGAACTGCACGGGTCCATTCTGGACAACACAGAGAGAAATCAGTTAACATGTTATATTGATTAATTGAGCCATTTGGCGGGAACGTTTCTCAGAGTTGTCTCATAGTGTCTTGAGGGCATACATTTGCTGTATGGGTGGCCATAACAGGAATCAAACCCAAAGGCTCACGAACTCATACAAAACACAAACAGATAAAAATCTATGATGGATAAAGCATTTATATTTAGGTGACAATATGACTATTATATAATTAAATCCAAACAATCAAATCCAATGAATATTAAAAGCACATATAATATCATTTCAATGAATTACCTTTTGTTAAAATGCTGAATTGAATGCACCAGGTCTTGTTTTTAGCTACTTGTGACTTATGTAATCAAATCAGGAAACAGTTTATTATTAGTTGAACACTTGGACGTTGAAAAGCAAAGATTATGAACACATTCCTATTATATTTCTAAAGGTTTTTGCATGTGCATCAATTCCCATAAAACAATTTTCAAATTGTTTTCCTAGATGGCCACCCTGATCAATACGACAGAACCGGGTGTTGCGAGACTCGATCACTCACTCCTCATTGAGGAAGTCGAAGGTCTTGGACTTCTCTGTGGGGAACTGGGAGAAGGTGCTGCTCCTCTTTACCAGGCTGCCCGGGGCGTTGTACTTCACGTTGGACTGTGGCTCCGGCTTCTTTATGGCACTGGAGGAGGAGGAGCTAAACAGTCTGCTGAAGCTGCAGGAGGCGGAGTTAGGGGAAGCCACAGAGGGAGACAGAGCCAATGGGGGCGCGGGAAAAGGGAAAGAAGGACACAGCAAGGTAGGGGGGGGTCACCAACCAACCAGACAACCAAGGGTCACCCACTGCCACCACCATTTACTGAAGTTAAGCATGCTGGGAGTCTTAGGATACCTGAATGACAGAGCCAAGCACAACCTAGCACATCAAACCTGTATTACACGGACTCTGAAGAAACATGTCTCTCAATACTATCTGTAGTTATAAAGCATCGTCACACAGGTTACTACGTGTGACTTGAGAGGCTTAACAAGTTCTTCTACTAGTGAGACTCAAAACTACAGTGATGTATAGTGATATAAATGATGACGCCTTGTACAGTTTGCCAAAAAACTTTTTAAAAAAAAAACCATCCCAAATCTTAACTCCAGTTGTAACTAATCTACTTTACCCTGTTGAAACATACCCAAGGTCACAAAGTCAAAGCCCTTAACTGATAATATCATCACACCGGATTGCATTACGGTGTTCAGTGTGTGCACTACATACCAAACCCAAACAGTAGGATATAGTGTAGTACGCAGAAAAGGGAAACAAATGCTGGTGTGTTTCTATCGTCATTTTGTTTTCATTTGCCGCCATTGGTTAATTTGACCCTAATTGACATCACTGGGTAGTTGTTTACTGAACTATTTTCTGGTTATGTCTACCCAGCCAAACTGGTAAAATAGTGTAACTGTCCCTTTTATTAAAATACACATTTTAGAGAAAAACGTGCCTGCTAAGCCCTTTTAATCCTTAATAAATGAACCCTGCTGATGGGCATTATGTGACTTAGAGCAGTGAGACAGTGCATGTGTCTATGCTGCTGACAGACGTCTCCAGTCTCTCACTCTTTAGCTGTCTACGAGCAGACAGAGTAGGACAACATCGAAGGCAACACAGCAGGCGGGAGACAGGAAAGCCCGGGGCAGAAGGAGAGGCATGTCTGAGTGGTTTGTGCAACAACAACTGAGGCATGGAGAGAAAACGTCATGGATAACGACACATCGAGGTTATATCCATCTGTGATGGAGGAGCAGTTCTGTACCAATGGAGGGCAAAAGAGAGGTTTGGCTAGGAGGAGGTTTAATAAAGTGTCTTTACCTAATGCTGCCAATTGAATAGCACGTCCCCGAAAAGATAAAGAAAATACAAATAATTAAGTGTTGAGAGAAAATTGAATAGGTGACAATTTGGTGAAGACGTTGTCGCTATCAACACAGCAAGGGTACCAATGGAGCAAAACATCCATCAGGACAAAGTGAATGGTGAACAACATGGTGAATTTGCGAGCGCTTACAACTGCCAGATGCTGGACTTCTTCTTTTCTGTGAGAGCGGGATTTTCCCTGGAGGCCCTGGGAAAAGAGGACAAGATGATATCACATTATTTGACACCAATTTCCAGACCCTCTCCCAGGAAAAGGCAGAGAAGTGCAAGAAAATGGAAGTTGCTGCCATCTGCAGGGTACTACCGTATTCAAACGCAGGGCATTTAGATTATTGACCTATTTGTCTCACTGGTCATATCATTTGAAAAGACAAGCCCAGGTGTGTATTGTCTTTCTTCCTCTTATCCCTTCCATCCTTTCTGACTTTACTAGGAGAGATGGGTTATTTCAATGTGTTGACTTATGATGCCATTCATATGAGATGGGATAGCTTTTGTCTCTGTGGTACATAATACATCACTTTAATTGTGTAGTACTTTTAAAAACAGAGTTAGACAGCGTTTAAAAGACAATAAAACAATAGTTAAATGAAAAGAAGGAAAAAACAGGAATATTAAAAAGGCAATAATACAGGCAAATGTAACAAACACAGGGGGAGAACCTATAAAAGACTAGATAAAATACTATAAAACTGATTTAAGAAGTTTATATTGTGTTTTTGTTCCATTAAGGTGCATTCACAAGCAAACAGTTACAATGAACTTCAGTTGAAACGTCGGGCGTTTACAGGGTTTTGTGCTGGCTCTATAATAAACATGAACCTGTTTTCAGTGGGGAAGCACATCGACACCTTGATCACTTTCAACTACAGCAGGCCAATTACATGAAATGTTTCAATACTGTATAGTATATAATATTACATAATATAGTAAAGCCTCCAAATCGGTCTCAATGCGTTACATTAACGCACATATATTTGGCACATATTCTTTTGTATTGTATCTTTTCTATTGTTAATATTTTTCATATTTCTTATATGTTTTCATATATTTGTGTGTGAATTTTTCTATTGTATTCTTGACATTTGCCTTTTACAGTACTTGCTTTTATTCTTGTTTTTTTATTCTTCTCTTGCTGTTTAAGTCAAATTCCTTGTATGTGAAAACATTTTTGGCAATAAAACAGGTTTCTGATTGGCAACATGCCAGTACAGTAATCATGTGTGGGACCTAAAAATCACAACATAAAATGATACTGTCATTGTGCAGCCCTATGTTAAGTCAAGTCAAGTCAAACTAGGTGAGGATGATAGACAATCAGATTTATGACGGTCAGTTATTAATTATTAATGAATTACAATAATGGCATTTATAGATTATTATCACAACAAAAGCACATACGGTTCCATCCACTCATCCACCCGCCCACCCTCGTCTCCTCACCTGATCATCTCTGTCCACCGCACAGCCTCTTGTAGCTCCATTAGCCTCTCCTTGTATTGGTTCCTCTCCATCAGGACTCTGGCCATTTCCACCCTGGTGAAGCGCTTCCTCTGGGCTGTAGGCACATCGCTCTGCACACACAGAAATGTACTCATCTTTTATGAATGACCGATACAAGGCGAACACATTATACAGGTCTTAACTATGTGAAACAAGTAGAAAACGGGGTGGGGGATTGTTCAGTTGCAGCAATTGTTGCAAAAGGTCAAACAGACTCACATCTTCTTCATCTTTAGACTTCTGTTTCACTTCCTCAACCTCCAATCGCGCTCTGGAAAAAAGACCATTCATCCACACTTGCAATATCAATATGGCAAAAGCATATTAATATTTCAAATAAAAGCCACGAATGCTAACTTCAACATATTCTTTCGTTATGGTGCTCCAGTAGAAATCTTTACCGCTACAGTTCTGTTGTTTGTCCTCTTAACTTCAATCAATGTGCTCACTACCACTTAGAGAGGAGAGACTAATCGGGACTGTGGTCAGACGGTAATGGCTGCGGTAATGATCACTGCCTTACTTTTTGAGTTCCTCCTCCAGCTCTCTGTTCTTGTCGTCCAGCTTGGTCTTGGCCTGCAGCACGGCCTCCAGCTCTCCCTGCAGCACCTCCTTCTCGCAGGCCAGCTCGTCCACTCGCGCTATCAGGTCATTCTTCACCACGTTCAGGGCATTCCTGGCAGGCGATAAGGAATGAGTACAATTACGGTACAGTGCATCTTAACTCACACCACTGAGCACCACCTATGCTTTATACCACATACGCTTCGGACTTACTTTGTCTCCAGGAGTTGCGTGTTCTCCTGAATGAGATTTTCAACTTCGCGGCCCATGCCTGAATAGAAGTTGATGATAATATTGGAATTTTATTAAAGACAATTTGAGCACAAACTGCAGAAGTGACTACATAAGCCCTACACATTTACAGAAGATGCACTACTACGGATTATTCTTAAATTTGTTAAAATCTACCAAGACACAACATAGCATGTGAAATATCTCCTATCTTGTTAAGATTCACAATACAAGAAACTATGTGCAGAACGAACCACACCAAACACACAAACCCACAGAACATGTCACGTGACTGACAGGAGAAGGATGGAGAGAGAGGGTGAGGTCTTACCAAGCAAACTAAGGTCTGAGAAAACCATGCAATCCAAGTCAGGCAGAAAGAGAGAGAGAGAGAGAGAGAGAGAGAGAGAGAGAGAGGTGGAGAGAGTGTGAGACAGTGGAATGACCAAACCGATGGAAGAGCCAGAGCTAAATGTTTTAGCTGTCGACTCGACAAGCGATGAGGAGGAGAAGCTGCTGGGTCTCTAAAGGTTAGCTAGATAGGATTAGGGGCAGCAATAGAGGAAAAGAACAGGAGCAAAAAAATGTTTTCATTTAAAGCTGTAAAAGAAAGAAGAGTTAGGCCTACTTTGCACAAATGATGCATCATTTTTAAAATGTGTAATCGTGTATGTAATAAAAAAAAAAACGTTAAATGCCGCCATTCATGCATCAACTAAACTGTCTCCACAACTGTTATCTTGGAAGAGCTTGGAGGTAGTCCTGAGTAAACTGCATCATTTAAACTATCAAATACAATGAGGAAGAAGCTGTAGAGATGATAGCATATGGGACAACGTGAGAAGAAGTCAAGGGCATATTAAGGGAGAATGTTTAGTTGAGGAAAGGTTTGAGGTCATACACACCAGAATACTCCACTGGGATTATGGACAAAAGCCAGGGGATGAGACACGGGAGAAAGAGAGGTGGAGTTAACATGAGCAGGTGGAGAACATTGTGCATCAGCGTGACAGCTGCAGTCTAAAGTGTTGAGGCGCTGCAGCTAACAGCAGGTGGCGGCGTTGCAACGAATCAGCAACTTTTTGAGACGCGGCAGGAGTTATGCAGTTAGTGATGTAATAACTTTCACTTATTGAGCCAGAGAATATTGACAATGATGCCAAGTCACATAATATTTTAGACAAATTATAGGATAAATTCTGTTAGCCCGCCTGCTACTGCATGTATTGTTAACCTGATGGGTAAAAGACAAATCTAGAAATATCTACTTATGAGGCCACATGAAATACTGCAATTGGAGCATTCAATTCAATTAATCAAAGCACTTCTACTTCAGTTTTAGTCTATAAGTGCTATTTCACTGAAAAACATTACATTAAAAACACCATATGTATCTGTACGGCCACAAATTCAATGACATTGTTGAGTGAATTCCTGATTGAGTCAAGAAATGTCCTACATATACACACATATATAAAATGTATTGAGAGGTATGGAGGCGTACGGAGGTCGCGTTGTGCCACTAGAGATAGAGAGAGGTCTTTCTCACCAAGGAGGTCGGCCCCTTCGTCCACATCCCCTATGAGCCCCGTGCCTGCAGACGACAGCTCCTCAAACAGGGAGTCTGTGTTGCGGTCAAACGCCATGTTCTCGATGCCTTTGGTAGGGGTGCTGGAAGAGGAATAACCATCAGGCGATGTGATGCTGCACGGTAAAGCTTTGTTTCAAACTGACAGGTGACGGCGCGTTCTACCTGGATGCCTTGTATCCGCTGAGATCCATATCCAGCTCAGGGGTGGACTCGATGATGTCCTGCACATCCGAGCTCTCCTCGTTTTCAGGCAAACCTACACACACACAAAAATTATATTTAGATTCATTTACAGCGAAATTTCACAACGTTCAATCTGCTATGAGGCACTCTCACACCAGTGACGCTGTTCCACCACTTTGCTAAGCAGCCACTCCACTCAATGACAGTGAGTGATTACAGCAATAGTTACAAAGCGTGCGATCACTGCTTCATGTGAGAGAAGAAATGTTACTCAACTCAAATGAGTCTGCCATTTAATTTTTGGAAAATAGGTTATTGTGATAATACATTTTGGCAGCATCACCCAGCGCTCAAGTATTTTAACCTAGCCTAAATACAAGTTACTGAACACATGCACACGTTTAAATACTTTGGGGGTCTATGAGCGAGTACTCAGAGAGTCCAGGTTCATGGCCCTGTGTGCTGATGCTGTGTGCGCTGTTGGCCCTGTACCAAGTGTGAAAGCATGTACTACGTTACTATATGTTTCTCGATAGGTTTCTGCACCAAGGCCACAAAGACTAATTCCTGTGTAAAGGGATTGCGGTTCTGATTCTATTGATTTGACGTTCGTAACTAAAGCAGTGTCATGGTGTCTGACCTACCCACAGATATGGACCTGGTCCCTGGCGCCGCCTGCACCTCCATGCTCTTACTGCTCCCATCCTCCCTCTCCATGTCCGAGGCCGTGGTGGACATAGGCGTGGCCGACTTGGAGCCACCGAAGACCGACAGCTCATCCTGAAATGACAAGCGACTGATTTACCGCGACGTTTATGGCCCATCGTTCCAGGTCGAGGGTCAAGCTGACACTAACCTCGACCCCAGAGGAACCAGAGCCAAGATTAAGAACTAAGAACGAGGACATAAGCGCATACAGGGATGCCACAGCGAAAAAACAAAACAGGAAACAACACCATCACAACACAGTTTAGCCAGACATCTGAGCTTGGCAGGCTGACATTAGGTTGGAGCAAAAAAGGTGCTAAACACATACTGCAAAGGCTGAAAAAAATATCTCTGAACTACTACTTGCTGCTGAAAACATTAGAGTGCGTAAATTCAGAGAAACACTATAAATGAACACAGAAAAAAAGAGACAACATAGAAACAATGAACAGATTTTTAAGAGGGAACAAGAATAGCTTTCTAAATCAGACGCAGACAGAGAGGGAAAACACGAGCAGCAGGGGGCCAGTGCACAAACACACACATACATTAAGTCCACTGAAGTGATTGTGGGGGTCCCGCAATGTCAACTGAACATAAACTACACACGGCCACAAGGGAAGGTGCCATCCTATTTCTGGTACGCCACGAGACAACACAAAAAAAACACAAGACAACACAAAAACACCTACGAGAAAACGTGAACAGAGACTCGCTGAAAACATGTGAAAAACGCAACTCTAGATTAGCTCTAGTGCTACAAAGAGTGCACATCTACAGACAATGTTGAGCTACTCTACAAGGAGCGATCAGAAATGTTAGTGTAACATCGACGACCGTTTGCGTCAAAGCTAGAATGGATAAATGAGGCAGGGCTACAAAAAAAACGGCGTGTGAGATCTAAAACTATCATGCATTTCCACCAAAATGAAAAGTGAAGTAGCGGCCAGATGCAACCACACCACTAACCACTTTAACAGAGTGATAATTAGTGACACAGCTTGTATTTTTTTTGTATTCTTCTTTTTTGTACAGGGCACTTGGATTTTGAAGGACCTGTTGCAGCCTTGGTGTAGGACGTGGTTGCATGTAGCGCGGGTGGGCTGTGAAGTCAGGGGGGGGGGGGGGGGGGGGGTCTTCAAATGCACAGAGAGGTGGCGCTTTTGACAAGATCAAACAGCATACAGGAGGAGACTACTACTGAAGCCCACAGACACAAACACTGCGCCGTCCATTGCCGCCGGTATTTCTGCCAGTCGCCACTCATCCAACTACCTTGCAGTCGTCTGCCAGTGAATTCCCCCAAGTAGTGTCCTGCGCACTCTTACCCTCCCTTTTCTTTGGGGGGTCGTCCGAGTCCAACTGCTTGGGAGAGAATTACAATGAAGCTCATATCTGGGGAAGCATTTCAACAGAGGTGCATACACCGGGTAGCGGGCATGCCTGTGAATCGAATGGAAAGCAGTGTGTGTACATGTGTGTGCATTTATGCATGTATGTATGTGCATGTGTGTGTGTGTGTGTGTGTGTGTGGCTTGTTGCCTGAAAGTCAAGACTGTTAGCGTTAACATTTCCTCTTACCAATCCGTACAGAGGGACCCTAATGAGACGCTTACAGGATTTCTCTGCATCATGATCCAAATGTATTTTATTTAGTGTATTTGAGGTCAGGGGTTTGATTCATCGTTTTGTGAAAGTGTCGTTCCTTTTTTTAGGGTCCCTTTGTATGAAATAAACTGCAGTGATTCAGGATACATAGCTATCCCAGCTTCAAAGGCAGAAAAGGTTTTTGCCTTTGAAAGGTTTTGCTGATATGACTCACATCCTATCCCCTCTCATAAATACATATTAGGTGCCACGGGGAATTGCTTAACTATAAGAGCCTGTCTGCATATCAAAGCCATCCGCGTTCAAAAGGCCGTGGCTCAACAATGGCCGTCCTGTAGCACGGATTGCGTAAGAGCCAATCACATTCCAGCTGGGCTCTTTCTCCCTCGGCGACGGGCTGCGAGCCATGCAGCGGCATCGCTCCCATCATGCACCGCACCACGGAGCTGATGTCCCAGTTTTAACAAAAACGCAGCAGTGGGATGAAATAACACTATCACCCTCTAGGTCCCAACACACACACACACACACACACACACAAAAAAAAAATGTTTTGAGGGGTACCAAAGCTATCACTGCTTAAAATGGGAACAGGCTAAATCTGTCTCTAGAGAACGTAGCTGTCATAATGTTGGTGTGTGGGTGAGTCGTGTTCATAATAGTCTTAATAGTGGTTGAATTTAAATTGAAACCACTGGAAATATCCATCACACAATATTCACCTGGCAATCAAAACCATTTGAGTGCAGGCCTGAATCAATTAAGTCTTTGCAATTATCAATATTTACGACAGACTTTAATTATTTACTCTGACTGCTTTACGAGGGGAGAATCCCTAAATGAGTATCCCTAAATAGTGGAAGACAGAGAGGGGGATGTCTGAGAACAGAGATGGCCTTGTCAGATGGCTACTAAAATACTCTTCAGCATGCCCAGTCGTTATCAAAGGCTCTCTATTTTTCATGAAGCCGAAGCCAACCTCCTCTCTCCTCTAGCAGAAATGTGATCATTCCTAGCAATCCCTAACATCACCTAGATTTTCATGTCTTGCTTTACGTATACTTTTAACAGACACTGACATTACTACTATACTTATTACGTAATTTAAGCAACTCGTGTAGTTTTTCTAAATTCTTCTCAAGCATTTAGTGAATTGAATGATTGTACTATCTGACGAAGGGTAAGGTAACAACAACAACAGACGGTGTGAGGTGCTCCCAGTGTTCACACACACACACACACACACACACAGCTACCCACCCACCTTGATGCTGGCGTTGGAGCGTGGCTGTGCCGGGTCCGTGAACCTCCAGCCCTCTGTGCTCGGCGTCTCTGCCCTGGCCTGGGGGTCGGGGATCAGCAGAGAGCCCCCTCCAGATGAAGGGAAGATCCCCAGGGAAAGCGGTCGCTCTTTCCTGGAGAGACGAGACAAGGACAAGAAAATGTTTTGGGTTTTTTTTTTTTGGACACGTGTGCTTATTACAAAGGCCCAATGTCAAAGTAGAGTGGAACTACCACTACCGGCTGGTTTGTTTATATCTTGATTTGTTGGGATTGTTGGGAGTCAAGACAGTCCAGTTACACACGTGCAGTGAGAAGGAGGTTGGTGCGTTTGCTGGGACTAGGAAAGGTGGGACAAAAAATGCAACCAATGATATTTACTATAATTTTTAATGTAAAATATGTCAAGAATTGCATAAAATTCTAAGCCGATGATGAAATCAAGAAGAGCACGTCAAGGTTTTGGTCATACAATATTTTAAATGACACAAATCCCGATTTTCAATAGTCATTCAGACCCATGTATAGCCCAAATGCCTCATAACCAGAAAGCTGGAAAGATACAACAGAATGCGCCATTAATGTTTTCTGTATGTTTGTATCTTTATGTTTTACGTTGGAAGAAATGGAACTGTACTTTGAGTTGTGTAGATATAGCAGGACATGGCTGAAACAGAGCAAACCTTTCCTGGACGAATATTGTGAAAAAAGTATTTTCACTGCCTAACCAGTGCCGTTCAGAGATAAATTCTTATGTTGGTTAATATCGAGTTGTTGAACGTTTATGTTGTTGTAGGTTTACCGATAGTGCCATCTGCCATGGTTCCTCCCTGGTGGGCTCTACTGTTTCTAAGGCATCCTGTGCGGTCTTACCTGATTCTTCCCAGCGTCCCCGACTCCGAGGTCTCACTCATCTGTTGCAATTTGATCCTCTCTACGTGCTCCATGTAATTGTGGATCATCTGCAAATAAAACAATCATGTATCGTCTGCAAACATAGTCACATCGTCTGCAAACATAGTCACATCGTCTGCAAACATAGTCACATCGTCTGCAAACATAGTGTACCAGTCGCGTTAACGTTAAGCCAAATTCTGATCACAAATCCAAAGCAAGACGAATCACGATGAGCAACGCTAAGCAAAACCTCCTTCCCAGCCCCGCCACCCCTTTCTCTCCCCTTACCTCTGTGTGTCGCTGATGGAGGGAGTTGTATTCCTTCTTGAGCTCCGACTCTCGCTCTTCTAACCTGCCGACTGAAAGAGGAGACAACATTGGTCGGCCCATTGTTAAAGCGGTCACTTAACTCGTCACTTAAAAGTATCTTACGTTCCTGATGGTGACCGCCTCCTTCTCATCTCTGCATCTAGGCCACTTTGCACTTTTTGCACAAATATGTCTTTGCTCTCACTTTGCACATCCATCTGTCACCATCCATCCTTTTTGATTGTATTGGGCTCGATCCCTCATGGACAATAAAACTGAACTGAACTTCTACTAGCTTGGCTACTGTATGCCCTGCACTCTATCTGTGTACGTTTCAGTGCAACCTCTGCAAGAGTGTGCATATCCGCGCTCTACCAGCCAGGCACTGGTAACACGCAGGCGGGGTAATCTCCCTCAAATAGTTTTGAATGGGGGCCGACTTATGAGGTGACAAAAACACCTAATCCCCTATTAGCATGTCAGGTTTAGCCTAAGCCATGCAGAGAGCCGCTGCAAAAGACAGAGCTACAAACGATGGATAATATCAATTACAGCAGCTAAAGCTTCTGCACAGTGCTTGGTGATGCGGCGCCTATGTGGGTTCTTTGATACTACCAAGGGATTTTGTTCTGCTATCACAACTCAAATAATGAAGTGAAGGGAGGAAGGCAAAGCAAAGGGGAAACGGTTGAAGTCTGCTAGTAATGTGAGGCAGAATACTCTAACATTTCTCTCTTAAAATAGCGTACTCGTTGCATACAACTGCAGTGTAACAGGGTATGTAAGGTTCAAGTACATAAAGCCATCATATGCCAACGGTGCCATTTCCCTGATCTGTGCAGGCACCAGGAAATGTAATCTATCCAGGCCATGACGGTCCATTTCTAATGTCGCGAACCGGTCAGAAATTAATGGACACTCATCATCAGACTCTCGTAGGTGCGTTCTGCTTGACCAGTAACAGTTGCCAAGTATTTCAGTCAGACTGCATAACATATATTACATAACAAAGCCTCAATTATCACCACCTCAATTTCCCTAAAAACATTAGCCTGCATCTCAGTCTGACAGCACAGACTGATGTCTAGAAAGGAGTATGTCAAGTGTCCCATATATAGTGAGAATATAGAAGAGCTAACACAACCTAAACATGCATGTATGGATGGATGGATTGACTGAGTTATTGATGGAAAAGTGGAAATAAATCTAATACCAGAAGCAGAGAAAGGTCTACTCATGGTTTGTTTTATCCCCAAATACTAGTAGTCTGCTACTAGTAGTGGTCACGGTTACAAGACAATCCATATATGAACACTAGGGTAGCTGTGGACTCTGTCCTGGGGATGGGGAGGGCAGTGAGCCCAGGTGCAGCGACATCATAACCCATGAATCATTTACCATTCACAGGGAGCGGCACAGGGCTCACTGATGGAGAGCCATGTGGATGGAGCTCAGGGACTCCTAACACAGAGCACGTATGCTGTAAGGATCCACGTTTTCCTGAACAGTGAACTACTTCTCTCTCTCTCTCTGTCCTGAATCAGGGAGACGATGAGCTACTTCTGCCGGCTTGTTTATGCTCCAGCCAAAGGTTAGGCTTGGCAGAAACACGAGAGGGTGGCGAAGCAGGCAGACGCTGGCATTCACACTGGCATTCACCTCCCCCTGACGGCCAAATGTCAGCGCATGCTTCACTTTAACCAACTGTATTGCTTTGCCACTAGAAAATGGACCAGTCATTCTGTGGATCCATTAGTCCCCACAAGACGGAGTCTATGAGCCAATCACATTGCTCCATTCCTTAATCCACCAATAAGATGGCTGGTAATGCACTGCCGTGTTAAGAGGATGAGAGTAACAGAAATCCTATAATCCCATTACTGTTACCCCCACAGAAAGAGCAGTGTGTGTGTGTGTGTGTGTGTGTGTGTGTGTGTGTGTGTGTGTGTGTGTGTGTGTGTGTGTGTGTGTGAGAAAGAGAGAAAGCAAGCATGAATGAGACATGAGAAAGAAATCACACACAGTGGGAGAATGAGAGGGAGTGAGGAAGAAAGAAAGCAGAAATGGGAAGGGAAACCAGAGGCTGAATGAAAGGGGAACCGCCTAGCAATGGAAACAAACAAATGAAGAAAAAAAATAAGCAGTGCATTGGCTGGCATCCTGGGGTTTTGATGTCTGCCAAGGCATGTTTCTCCTAGATGCTGTATGGAGGACGGAGATAGCGGGAGGAGTGACGAGCAATGTGTGTGTGTGTGTGTGTGTGTGTGCTCTTACTCTGATCTGCATAGTTCTTGATCTTGAGCTCCAGCTGCCGGGAGTGGGACTCCATCCTGTCCACATGGTTCTGCAAGTCCTTCTTCTCCTGTTCCTGAGTGTCCTCAAACTCTATAAACTTCTGCTCACGCACACGCACACGCACACACACACGCACACGCACACAGGCTCTTAATAATTGTTTTATATGGCACATTCCCAACAATGCAGTGCAATAATTTAGACGTGTTCGACCATTCACGAGCATCCAAACATTTACTTCTTCTTTCCATTTTCTACCATAAAAGTATCTTACTTATTTTTAAAACGTATATTATAAAAGTATATTATATGATTTTTTTTTTTGATTTTTTTAAAATCAGTTTTAATTGGGATTGCAGGGAAGGGACAGGATCTTGGGAGTCTTTTGTTCGTCCGGAAATTCTGGTTCCTCCCCAATTTCCTTCTAGGCGGACGACTGGCCACCTCAACATCCTGTCCAGCTCAGCCAGCCAAGGCCCTGATCCGGCTGCCCTCCTCCCTCTTGACCCAGGAGCCTGAAAGTACATGCACATGTAGCCTGTGTGCAGACTGCTGGGGCTCTACTCATTTCTCATGGTAAATGATCAAAACAACTTCATCTTTTACATTTGTGGCATTATATTATGTTTGCTGGTCTGAAGTCTCTACGCTACGGTTTTCACTCAGGTCCACCCAACTTTGAGAGCTGCTTTCGTCCACATTGTAGAGTTCATTCATTTCAAATTAAAACGGCAGCATGTTTAATGGTGCAATACGAGGAAATATTAAAAAAAGGAGATGGCCAAGAGGAGCAATCCCATGACCATAAAGAGCAATAATCAACAATATGTAACCATGCATCAGGAATAGCAACCACAACGCACTTTGGGGAGCAAGGAGAAACTGGAAAAGAGCTACTAACTGGCTACTAAACTACGTGAACAGTTAGCTGCACGGCTGAAATCGACTACCACTCTGAGACAGCGCTTTTCACACAGTCATCAATATCACTAGGGCAACATGTTTGGCCTTCCCTTGAAATTAAATCAGAGTGTAGAAGACACAAGCCTGCTAAAAAATATGTGAGTATGCTGCTACTCTCTCCCTTGTATTTCTGTACCAAGACACGGAGAAACTTGCTGTGGAATCTTGTGTGTGTTCGGTAGCAGTGAGTGGGCAACCCGGTGACTAAAAGGTCTCATAAAGTCAATACACGTGAAAGCTCATCTTTTCTCCACTTTAGAGGCAGTCCCCCAGAGAGACATGTGACACCCTGAGCTGCCCTGAGATGGGGGACACTTTATGTGGCGACACCAAACCCAAGACGTCAGTGAAAAAAAACAAACAAAAAAAACCCCCTGAGGATTGGGAAACGTCCCTTTGCTGTCAGTTTGTGACAAAGGATCACATGACCTGGAAGTAATACCTCGCCTCACCAGCCCTGTGTACCCCTGCTCCCTCCTCTTCAGGGGTGTGGACAAAGCATCTTTCCTGGGGAACCGACATGCCTACATATACAGGTTTGACGTGTGTTTGTGCGCATGGCTGTCGCGCTGTTTCAGTGTCACTGCCGGTGTCTGTCCCGATGCCCTGAGCAGAGGACGACGCCGGCCACAACAGCCGGTCCGAGTCACATCTGATCGCCCTTCACACAGAGGGCTCAAGGCCAGGAGGCAACAGATTCACACATCCAAAACACACACATCACGGAGAGGTGTCCTAGGCCAAAAAGACCCCTGACACACACACACACCTGATCGAAAGCAAATCCATTTTCTCCATTGGAAAGATCTATCGCCGTTCATCTCAATACATGTGCTTGATCTTTCAATGTGATTGTGGGTTTGGGCTGAATGTATTGGATAGTTGCTTTTAGAGGCTGTTGTCATGCCTGGATTACCAACAGGGCACCCTGGGTCCCAGACAACCAAGGGCCCTGAAAGACCTGGGTTGGCATGCAAATACATATACATACAATCTCCTCTATCCATCTTCAATAGATCTAAATTTTCTTTTGCTTAACCTATGTGATGGAGTGGACACTTGATGGGGCAGATGCACTATGGTGAATGGTTGGTGATCGCTGGCAGTGCGGGGGTCGTCGTGGTAGTGGTGGGGCCCATAGAGATTTCTTGCCCTGGGGATAATCTGAGCAGGGCTGTTGAGGGTATTTTTGAGGTATCCATTTCCTTAAATCTGCCTGATACATGAAAGGAGCACTGAGTCAGAACCTGGCAGTCATCACCGCTCATGTCCTATTGACTGTCTCACTCTGTGTCCTTTCCCGGGCTCTTGTTGTCCTTTTCCTGTGGTCCAGTGATGGCCCAAAACGCTGAGTCACTTCACCTGCTGTTTCTCCACTCGTGGTACTCAGGACATGACTTAGCTTGCTGGTGCACTTGGCAAGGAGGAGGTTATAAAAAACAACAGAGGTGTATCGCGTGGAGTTGTTTTCATGAATTCAATTGAAGCCTATCAGAATTATGCTTTTCGCGCGCGCCAGCATCAGTGTGAGAATGAAAGCAGTAGTCGGTAAGCTGCCTTACGTCCCTTAACTTAAGCTGTTACATGACACAACCATCCTGCTAGCCAACGCTGACTAGCCGAGTAATGCACAAAAGAGGTTAGCCATAGCCAGTGTCTTGTTTACATCCCTACTGAACAACATGGAAGGACGGGTGGGATGCTACCTCGCCACGTGTGCGTGTCTCAGTCCACAGGGATACTGGGAGGAGAATCACCTGGCGCGGCCTTCCTTCCCGAAAAGGCTGCTGCACACATTTTACCCCCCCCCCCCCCCTCCTCCTCCTCCTCCAGCGTCGGGCTCCTAAACTCACCTCCTCTGCGTGTTTCCTCAGCGCCTTCTCCCTCTCGTACTGGGTGATGAGCTGCTCGTTGTCCTCCTTCAGCAGCTCGAGCTCCACTTCGTGCTCCTGGTTCTCCGCGAACACCGAGTCCAGGTTCTCCAGCACGGCCACGACCAGCGGCATCAGCTCCTTGACCACGTCCTCGTCGTATTTGCAGATGAGCCTCTCGAACTCGCGGTAGATGGAGTTGGCCAGGCCCGACACCCGCTCCGACATCATCGCTGATGTCCCCGGGTCGTCCTGGTACACAACTCCGTCCTCCAGCTCCATTTTCTTCCTCTCAACAAATTGGGACCAGTGTGAATTATCCCGCGTCACCCAGCCAGATTGAACACCGCTGTCCTCTTACTGAATGTAATGTTTCTTCAAATAACCGCACACATTGAGATATTCGGTGCCTGTGCTATTACATGCAAGCTAGGCTACGTAGATTTCTTCCTCTTTTTTTTTGTTGCTTACTTCGTTTCTTGCTACGTTCAAGTGTTCCTCGTAAACTCCTACATCCCAGCGTAAAAGGCGGATAAAAACGACACGTCGCTACGACTCGTTCTTTTGTATAACCAACATAACCTTGCTCGCCCCACTGTTTTTGATCGTAATGCCATGGACATGAACACAATCGTTTTTTGGGGTGAATGTTGGTTTAGAAATTAAGCAGCACATAACTAATTTGTGCTACAGCAGCAGAATGAAGGTGAAAATGCAAAGGGAACATGCAATTGATTGTTTTATTAAATTCATTAAAAAAACAAAAACGTGTGACAGCTGAAAGTTAAACAAATGGTAAAAAAATAAAACAACATACAGCCATAGTAATTATTTACGTAGAATGACAACAGTAACATAACATGTTGTTGACATGGGCGCCCTCCGCCTCAGGAACGTCACGTCTCGGCATCTTGGATATCGAAAACCCCAACTTTTCCAGTCCTGTTTACCACTTTGTTCAGGGCTAGGGTTCAACGTGTAATTGCAATATTTCCGATAGCACACGAAGAGAGCATCACAACAGCTGAGGCGTTGACCAGCTCACGTGATGACGTCACATTTTAAAGCGATGAAGTGTTCGAGGTGAATGTTTCACGTGTCATCATTCCTGACAGAGTACCCCATAGACATTTTTATTTGCACTGGCATATTGTAAACATACCAGAACTACAATAACCGTGTTTGCATTGATACAGATACACCTCAGATACAGTACACACTGTAAGCAGATCCCAATATGTCATTACAAGGCATTAGGTGAGTTTGGTCTACTTGATCTCCTTAAAAATCTGTTATTATTATTTCTGGATTTGAGGGGTGAGCTGCAATTTTCTCTCTGAGCCTTTGCACCAAAGATGAGTATTTCATTTTTGTCTTTTTTTAAGTTCCATCCACAGGTTAACATGATCAATACACTGAATTAAGGAGTATATGGGACCTTTTTTTATTATAACGTGCAGGTGTTGTTTCTGTACTATGGTGGCAACTAAAACCAGACTGATACATGTTGAACAGGCAATGTGATGTTAGATAGAAGTGGGAACAGTAGGAGGGATATGGCTCCCAGACTTCCTTCTGAGGCATTACAATTCTGCTACAGGGAATTAATAAAATAAAAGAAGAAGAAACCAATTATCAATTAAATAGTGTTGTTTATTAAATACTGTTGTTTATAGAGATTTTGCATACATAGCAGTAACTGCTCATGCTCACCACATGAATCAACAAAGTACAGCTAACAATATATTACAAAAATGTTATTGTTTAAGGTAAGACATACAGATAAGTCAAAATACATAAAGACAGTAATATAGGCCTGCTCTAGGCACATCCAGGTTTTGTCATTGTACCTAATCCGTACCTTGTTTGTCCCTATTTTCATGAGATAAAATACAACACAGCATAGACTATGTGACACATTTCCACACTTACTTCATGCAGTTGAGCTTTCTTGGACAGCTCTACATACTGTTGAGGAAGTCTTCTCCAAAGTCAATCATCAGTCTCAGTGCACTCAGTATCAGTGAATCAATGTTATCATTCAGGTAGATTTCTGAATGGTAGTTCTTCACAGGAAAGATGCAGTTCAATGGAAGACCCAGCGATACACTGAATTCCTCCATCTAGGTTGAAAGTAACAAGATTTCAGTTGGCAAATTCAGGTGTTGACCTCTCGTTTGCTCAAATATTGATATATGTTGACGGTAAAACTCACCCTTTTCTTCAGCAACTTGCTCTTGTAGACATTTTTGATATCTCTTTTGACTTCAGGACAGGCTTCATCAATTTTGGTGATAATAGCCAGTTGGGGAATCCCTGCCGATACAGGACAGACACCTACTCAGTCATTTAAGCATGTGTTTTTCAGCCAATTTGGCAACATTCAAAAAACCCAACGTGGCACCATGACGGCACATGCAAAGCGATAAATATCCTGATATTTGCTCTTACCCATGTCACTGGCTGCTAGTCTGATGTCCCTCATCTTCTTCACAACTTCATCACTCAGACGAGATACTGAGTTAGCATCTACGACACAAACCAGAACATGAGTTCTGTCATCTAGAGCAGGGGATCCGTTGTAGCCTTGATCTTCCACTGACAATGAAGATGCAGGATTGAACTAGAAGAGAATGTATGTTCCAGTTAAGTAACGATATTTACATGTAAACAAAATTTCTCTATTCTATAAGAGATGTCTTTTTTTGTGAATTTTTTAAAAATGTATTTCACTTTCTGATGTCAGAGTTCAAGGACGGCAGTCATTTCACCTTGTAATCATCTGTCACATGTCCCTTCAAGGCCAATTTGATGTCCTCTGCACGCACTCCTTTGTTACTCACTGCTTCAAGGCCCATGATGTCATTGAAGACAAAAGGGTAAAAGGTTCTGGGGTTTCCTTTTTGGATTCTGTAGGTTTTGTACTGGAAAATACGTAGATAAAAGTTTATATCACGCATTTGTATCATCTATCAAATTCAGGCAGCAATACGTTCTAAATTTACAGTAATATTCAGGTAATATTTATAGCTTTGTCTTCCCAAATATTATTATGACACTAATAATAGGACCATTGCATATGACTATCAGAAACCAATCACATGTAGCTATATCCTGCAAAACATTTATCTGTATGCTGCACACCTTGCTCTTGACTGGGCCAAATACGCACAGCAGTCTCTCATGGTTGAAAGTAGAAGGTAGATTAACATGTAGCTTACTATTTAGATCTAATGGTACATGGAACAACCTTCCCTCCTACGGTATATTATATATATATATATAATTTTATTGTGATCTGTACATATTGTGCATACTCTGTATACCTGCCAATTGTATTACTGTTAACCCTTGTGTGGTGTTCGTGTTTCTGTTACTCACCCAATGTTCTGGTGGACCCACAATATAGGGCTTTTAAAACAATACAGCCATAACAATTTATGTAAAAATACTTAACAGATTTTGACCTTATCTCAATTACAAGCAATATAGACAGTTTATTTGATTAATATTTGCCTCTGCTACATCATATTCATCAATAAAAGTTTTTTGGGATAAAATGTGATTTTCTGAAAAAAGAAAAAAAGAACAATTTGAATCAAGACATGGGTGGAATAAATCATGTTGATCTCAAACAAATATAAATGAAACTGCAAAGTAAAAAAGTTAGTCCCTGTGTCATGTCCAGGACAACCTGCATCCCTGTATATACTTGCAAGTTCCATGCATATGATGAGGTAGCATCAAAGGCAACCCAGATCTTGATTCCATATTTTGCAGGTTTAGACGTTGTGTACTGCCTGAAAGGGCAGCGGCCCCTAAATGGTGTAAGCTGTTCATCAACAGTAATGTTGGGCCCAGGGTTGTAAAACAGGGGATGGCGGACCCTACAGGGGAACCCTAACCCCACTTGCCCTACACTGACCTGATTGCAGCTAGCTGGTCTGTCTGCCACCAAGCTGGTCTGGTGTATGGTTATCAAAGCAGATAATGCTGGAAATAATGTAAATAATAAATAATAAAGGTTTTCCAGAGACATTGTGGCACAGAAAGGTTATCTGCCTGTTTCTGCATCCCAGAGATGCTGTGGATTCCACATTGGATCTGAAAACACCAGCAAGGATTGCATCCTTATCACATTGGCAGCCATGTGGGGTGGCTCATTCCTTGGGCAAGAAGACCCAATTTCACCTGTGTGTGTGTGTGTGTGTGTGTGTGTGTGTGTGTGTGTGTGTGTGTGTGTGTGTGTGTGTGTGTGTGTGTGTGTGTTTGTGTGTGAGAGAGTGGGGCGAGTGGAGATGGTGGAGATGATCTGGGCATGGGGCATGGTGATAGAACTATTCTTAGGACATATGGCAATAATGCCTATAAAATGGTGGAGAGGGTCCTGTTCAATCTATGAAACATGCTGCAAATCTAAAAGCGTGCACACACACACACACACACACACACACACACACACACACACACACACACACACACACAGTGAAGGGACACAGCAAACCTTTTTGTTTCAATTTTCCTATGTTTACTTGTTTTTACCTTGAATTTCCACACTTTTATTGCCCTCAGGTCCAGTGGTCAATGAATCTCAGGTTGAAAAAATAATTAATTGTATCTTAATTAAATGTAATTGTAATGAATTGTATTTTTCTTTCAGTAAACATTGAAAACGAGTCCCACAGACCCGAAAACCACACAAGGGTTGTTTTCTTGAAAATAATTATCCTGAAAATCAATGAATAATATCCAATGCCTTCTTGGGTCCCTAAGTGGGAGCCGGTAAACAATACCATGAGAGAACTTGAGAGAAATGCTGTTCCTATGGCAATGCTGCCACCTATTGACTGGTGGCCTTATACAGATAATGCTTGCATAGCTGCATCAGATTATTGTAGTTATCCTTGGTGGTGTTTGGCCGATTTTGTCAAATTTTAAATTGCATGAAATACATAGACGAGATGAATTACTGATGACTTTTGCTCATTTTATCCAAACAATAAAAATAAAAAGTTATTCATACTGTTTTGGTGAAACTGTCACCAGAGACTGCATCTGCCAAAGCGGCGCCTGTCATTCTGCCTTGCATCACATTGTTGACAGAGTTGATGAAACTGGACTTGCCAGCACCAATCGGTCCATGAAGCAGAATCCTGAGATGCTGGACATCACTGTTGTCAGGATGGTAATCCTTCACATACTGCAGGTCTCTGTCTTTGTGACTGTTTGATAAAGAGGAGACTAAGATTAGATTGTAGATTTTAAATAACATAATATTTGCTATCAATTTTACAAACGGCGTATATCTTTTTGGGGTTCATTCTCAGTTGTCACAGACAGCAAGTGGTAAGTTTACCATGATTTTACTAAGAATCTTAATTAACCTACAGTTAACAATAAATAAAGCCAGCATGGTCAGAAACAGACTTTTTAGTTTGTACTTACCCCCACGGCATTTCCCTCCACGGTGTATTTAAAGCTGACAAGGATGACACATTAAGATGGAAGCAACATTTAAAAGAAATAGCTTCATCAATATCATGCAAGAATTTTCATTTTCAAT
Source organism: Hoplostethus mediterraneus (assembly GCA_034670385.1). NCBI lineage: Eukaryota > Metazoa > Chordata > Actinopteri > Trachichthyiformes > Trachichthyidae > Hoplostethus > Hoplostethus mediterraneus. Next base: position 693,764 of record JAXDDW010000056.1, read on the forward strand.
TATAATAATTATTGAATATTGAACAATGCTCTGCAGCATAACTTACTTGGTGATGGTGGTTGTATTGGTGGTCGTATTGGAAACGCATCTTAAAACAAAACAAACACAATATCAATATAATGCAAGAATTTTCATTTTCAATTATCGTAATGATTATTGAATGTTGAACGATGCTCTGCAGCATAACTTACATTGTAATGGGGGTCGTCGGTATAGTGGGGGGCTGGGGGGTTGGGAGGTTGTAGTTCCCATTGCTGGAAAGGTATATGTAAAGATGTGGAATACTTTGGCCTAATGAAACATTTCATTTATTACCTAAAACCTTGAGAGGTGACTTGAGACTTTGACAGTGAATACCTCAATAGAAAAGAGAGTTAAAATTGCAAACTTGTATTACATTTGCAAAGGGTTGTTGCAACATATCAACATTGTGAAATTGACTCAGTATGCTGCAGCATATGTTTATTTAATCCAATCTTATTATAACAAACACTGAAATTAAATCCTAAATTTATTAAATTGTTTTTCATTCCCAGATTAAAATGAATGTAACAAAACGAATATAACTACATTGTGGTAAAGTTGAAACTACACTAAGAATATGATTTTCAAAACTAGCTTACTCCAACAAAATAAAAATGAACACTGAATTTCTCACTTCTTCACTTTCTCAGTCTTTTCAGAATAACATCCACCTCTATGAATACATTGATACAGTACATAAAACCTGCCCCTTAAAGTAAATCGTCAATACTAGAACTGAAACTAAACTAAATAAAATATAATTAGTCAAACATTAACAGAAAATAACGAAACACATCTTAGTGTGTTGCAGAAAAGTAGCACCTATTTTGAAAACAAACACCAAACTGAAACTGAAAATTAAAATTGCAAAACAAGAAACTGAAACAAAACATGTTGATCTTGTCATGTTGAGTGTCATTGCAAAATCATGTTTTCTTTAGTTATTTAATGCATTGATCACTACATTGAAATAAACACAAAGCAAATCAGTGTACATGTCAAACGTGTACTATAGCACATGCTGTTAGTTTTCTTTCTTCTCCCACCAAACCTGTGGTCAGAGAATATAGAAAATCCATACCTCTACTGTTGTGGTGCTGGAACAACGTGAGGCTTGATGTGATGAAGTTGAGTGGGAGACAAGAACCTTTTAAAGCCTCCTCCATGCCCTTTCATTAGCTGTGATAAACCATGTGACTTAAAAGAAACCACCCCAGTTCCCTGCAGATCATCATCTGACTTTCCCTTTCTCTTGTAAATCCTCACTCACACCATCATTAATGCATTGGAATCATATTACAATATTACTATTTTGAACGGCAGTGTCACAGTATCTATGATCTACTGCTCAGGCATTTTACTTTCACTTTCATCTGATATGATTTAGATGAAAATAGCCTCTTTGAAACAGGATCCTGCAGTAATGGTTGGTAACTAGGGGTGCAGGTCTGTAGGACTGTTTTTGTGCTAACCCCTAATAATCTGGTTCACAGATGCAATGTAAAATGTCTGTGAATGTATGACAGCTTATAGAATCATTGCAGCTATAACCAACATGTTCTTCATTCACTTTGAGCTGTGATTTCATTTTTCTTCATGCTCTTTTGCTTTTGAGTTAAACTGACCAGACTGAAGGAAAGTCATTTTCAACATAGGCAACCTTTGAGAATCAATTCTAATCTGTGTCACTGGTTCAAAGTCTCATGTAATGAGGTTAAATTGGTTTTACACACTCTTCAATCTTTGAGGAAAAAGTCTCAAAATTATGAGCCAGAGATCTCGTAGTTATGAGAAAAATATGTTGACATAGTGCGTTGCATTGAGGCAGGCATACTGGATAGATGGAAATTAAGGCCACGATGATACAGATGTTTGATTTAAGCAAGTTATATTTCTGTCTTGATTTAAAGCATTAAACTTTATATACGCTTCACGGATGTAATATGCATCTGAAATGCATTGATGCACTGATCAGTTCTTCATCATCGCTCCTACTTCTTTCTCTCCTAATAATGAGATCACATAATGAGAAAAGATGTCATACTAATATGTCATTAATATTTCATAATAATATCTTTAATTGTAATTACAGTTTTTCACAATTGGTTACAATCGTGTCTCAATGCTAGACTCAAAACTCTTCACACTGTTAGCACAGCAGAAGTCTATGAGGACCAAACTGTGACTGACTCTTGCCTTGCTTTAACACAAAATGCATTGGTTTAACACAAAAGACATTCAATAACCACAGCTTTCAAAATCCTTGAATTCTTTTCTCACTCAAAGTCAACCACCAGCAAAACCATGTGTATCTACAGTCCATTTTGTAAATGCTTACATACTCTTTTCAAAACTGTTACATCTAACATACCTTCAAATGGACAGCAATTTGCCAAACACCCCATTGAAGAATTGTTTTCTGCGTGGAGTTGGAAGGTTTATGACCACAATCTACGCAGTCAGATGTCACTTGTCAATGCAATGAATGCTGGATGTGAGGACATATCTGCAGAGGATTGCCAAGCTTGGATCCGGCATGCCAAAAGATTATTTCCCCGGTGTTTGGCAAGGGAGAACATTAGGTGACATGTGTCCAAACGCAGGAGACTGGCTGGACTTACATGATTTGTGTGTTTTGTTTTTTGAGCAAACTATTACAGTATTGTACAGTACTATGATTTCAATTACACTTTTCAATACTATTACTACTAGTAGAGCTGTAAATGCTGCTACTATTTCTGCTAATACTACTGCAACTACTTTTGCTAGTACTACTGCTGTTACTACTCGTGCTACTACATCTACTACTACTTCTATCATTATTACTTCAGCTAGTATTTCAACTACTACTATTTCTACTAACAGCCAGGGTCACATTTGACACTCTCTGTCTCCCTCTGGTGGCTGTCAAATGTGACCCTGGCTGTCTTTCACAATGTCCACAGACCAGAGACTCAGTTTGTGGTTTACTGATGACTGAATAGAACACACAAACTGCTAATACTGCTAATACTTCAACTATTACTACTTCTGCGACTACTACTACTTCAGCTAACACAACTATTTCTGCTACTACTACTGATGGTGCTGCTATTCTGCTTTTACTACTTCCACTACTATGATTTCTTAACACAGTATAAATTAATTTTTTAAAAAGCATTTTAAGCTTAAGCTTCAAATTTCTTCTGGAAATTTAACCTTTTGTAGTTGTACTTAATGTAATAAAAATGAATTGCAAAAGGTGTGTTTGTTTGAAAAACACAAAAATGTGACCGAGAACGTGCCTGGAAAAACTGAAAACACTTAAATCTTAAAATACACTTAAACACTTAAAATAATTGATTTTCTGATTAGGTTTGTCTTATAGGAGGAGGTACAACTATAAATAGGAGCTCCTCTTGGTAATGAGGCGGTCTTTCTTTTTGGTGCCTTGAATCTAAGGCCAGTGCATCCAATCGGTGCCTAGTAATTACATTTTTGTTACTACTAGTATTAACTAGGGATGTGCAGACTGAGGCTTTCCGAATCACCAATCACCACATTGAAACATTTGAGTTGATGCTTTATAAAACAAATGTGGTTTTAATTTTAACGTTATTTATAAGTGGTCAAGGGTCCAAAAGTGGCACTTTGCTATAATATAGGGGTATATAGCCCTTTTCAAATTTCTGACAGAATATTATACTGAGTGTAACTACAACCATGCACATTGTGAATGTCGCTGGAACATTAATCCACCAAGATTTCTGGATTTGCCTTTGCTCTCCAGAGACAGAGAGGTGAGCTGTAATTTTATGTCTCTGAGCCTTTGAGTCTTTGTTAAGTTGTAAAAAGTTTTCTGATATCCACAGTCTATGGGACCTAAGTCATCAGGAAAGAGAGAGAACGATAGATGGATAATTCTGATAATGTATTTGTGGGGTTTTTCTTATAACATGTGCAGGTGTTGTTTCTGTACTATGGTGGCAACTAAAACCAGACTGATACATGTTGAACAGGCAATGTGATGTTAGATAGAAGTGGGAACAGTAGGAGGGATATGGCTCCCAGACTTCCTTCTGAGGCATCAAAATTCTGCTACAGGGAATTAATAAAATAAAAGAAGAAGAAGAAACCAATTATCGATTAAATAGTGTTGTTTATTAAATACTGTTGTTTATAGAGATTGTACATACATAGCAGGAAGCTTTAACACAAATGATATTGTTTAAGGTAAGACATACAGATAAGTCAAAATACATGAAGATAGTAATATAGGCCTGCTCTAGGCACATCCAGGTTTTGTCCTTGTACCTGATCTGTACCTTGTTGGTCCCTATTTTCATGAGATAAAATACAACACAGCATAGACTATGTGACACATTTCCACACTCACTTCATACAATTGAACTTTCTTTTTTCATTTTATCTTGAGATGCTTTAATCACACTCTTACATGTTTGAACCTCAACTGACAATGGACAGCTCTACATAGTGTTGAGGAAGTCTTCTCCAAAGTCAATCATCTGTCTCAGCGCGCTCAGTATCAGTGAATCAATGTTATCATTCAGGTAGATTTCTGAATGGTAGTTCTTCACAGGAAAGATGCAGTTCAATGGAAGACCCAGCGATACACTGAATTCCTCCATCTAGGTTGAAAGTAACAAGATTTCAGTTGGCAAATTCAGGTGTTGACCTCACGTTTGCTCAAATATTGATATATGTTGACAGGTAAAACTCACCCTTTTCTTCAGCACCTTGCTCTTGTAGACATTTTTGATATCTCTATTGACTTCAGGACAGGCTGCATCAATTTTGGTGAGAATAGCAAGTTGGGGAATCCCTGCCGATACAGGACAGAAACCTACTCAGTCATTTAAGCATGTGTTTTTCAGCCAATTTGGCAACATTCATAAAACCCAACGTGGCACCAAGACGGCACATGCAAAGCGATAAATATCCTGATATTTGCTCTTACCCATGTCACTGGCTGCTAGTCTGATGTCCCTCATCTTCTTCACGACTTCATCACTCAGACGAGATACTGAGTCAGCAGGTACGACACAAACCAGAACATGAGTTCTGTCATCTAGAGCAGGGGATCCGTTGTAGCCTTGATCTTCCACTGACAATGAAGATGCAGGATTGAACTAGAAGAGAATGTATGTTACAATTAATTAACGATATTTGCATGTAAACAAAATTTCTCTATTCTATAAGAGATGTCTTTTTTTGTGGAAAAGAAAAAATCATTTATTTCACTTTCTGATGTCAGAGTTCAAGGAATCCAGTCATTTTACCTTGTAACCATCTGTCACACGTCCCTTCAAGGCCAATTTGATGTCCTCTGGACACACCCCTTTGTTACTCACTGCTTCAAGGCCCATGATGTCATTGAAGACCAAAGGGTAAAAGGTTCTGGGGTTTCATTTTTGGATTCTGTAGGATTTGTACTGGAAAACACGTAGATAAAAGTTTATATCACGCATTTGTATCATCTATCAAATAAACAATAAATTGCAATCCTGCACACCGCAAACTGTGTCGGCCCTGGTTGCATCCTTATCACATTGGCAGCCATGTGGGGTGGCTCATTCCTTGGGCAAGACCCAATTTCACCCTTATGTACTGGGAGTATGTGTGTGTGTGGGGCGGGTGAATTGGTGGAGTTGTTTTTACCTTGAATTTCCACACTTCATTCAATAATTCATTGTATCATTTTTAGTAAACATTGAAAACGGGTCCCACAGACCCAAACACCACACAAGGGTTGTTATCTTGAAAATAATTAATGGGGATCCTGAAAATCAATGAATAATATCCAATGCCTTCTTGGGCCCCTAAGTGGGAACCATGAGAGAACTTGACAGAAATGGTGTTCCTATGGCAATGCTGCCACCTATTGACTGGTGGTGTTATACAGATACTGGTTGCAGCGCTGCTACTAGCTGCATCAGAGTACTGTAGTTATCCTTGGTGGTGTTTGGCCCAGTTTCATGCTGATTTTGCCAAATTTTAAATTGCATGAAATACATAGACGAAATGAATTACTCATTTTATCCACACAATAAAAATAAAAAGTTATTCCTACTGTTTTGGTGAAACTGTCACCAGAGACTGCATCTGCCAAAGCGGCGCCTGTCATTCTGCCTTGCATCATATTGTTGACAGAGTTGATGAAACTGGACTTTCCAGCACCAATCGGTCCATGAAGCAGAATCCTGAGATGCTGGACATCATTGTTGTCAGGATGGTAATCCTTCACATACTGCAGGTCTCTGTCTTTGTGACTGTTTGATAAAGAAGAGACTAAGATTAGATTGTAGATTTTACATAACATAATATTTACTATCAATTTTACAAACGGCGCATATATTTTTGGGGTTCATTCTCAGTTGTCACAGACAGCAAGTGGTAAGTTTACCATGATTTTACTGAGAATCTTAATTAACCTACAGTTAACAATAAATAAAGCCAGCATGGTCAGAAACAGACTTTTTAGTTTGCACTCACCCCCACAGCATTTCCCTCCATGGTGTATCTAAAGCTAACAAGCAAATTACGCATTAAGATGTAAGCAACATTTAAAAGAAATAACTTCAATATCAAGCAAGAATTCTCATTTATAATAAGAATGATTGAATATTGAACAATGCTCTGCAGCATAACTTACAAGGAGAAGGTGCGGGTGCAGGTGTATTTCCCATTGCTGGAAAGTAAGTTTTAAGGTATACGTAAACATGTGCAATACTTTGGCCTAATGTTGAAGAAACGTTTCATTTATTACCTAAAACCTTGAGAAGGAGACTTTGACAGTGAATACCTCAATAAGAGATAATTAAAATTGCAAACTTGTATTACATTTGCAATGGGTTGCTGCAACATATCAACATTGTTGATATGTTTATTTTATCCAATCTTATTATAACAAACACTGAAATTAAATCCTAAATGTATTAAATTGCTTTTCCATTCCCAGATTAAAATGAATGTAACAAAAATAATATAACTACATTGTGGTAAAGTTGAAACCACACTGAGAATATGATCTTCAAAACTAGCTTACTCCAACAAAATAAAAATGAACACTAATTTCTCACTTCTTCACCTTCTCAGTCTTTTGATCAAAAGAGAATTATGGCCAGAATAACATCCACCTCTATGGATACATTGATACAGTACATAAAACCTGCCCCTTACAGTCATGTTGAGTCACGTACTTTTAACTGCAAAATCATGTTTTCCTTATTTAATGCATCAATCACTACATTGAAATAAACACAAAGAAAATCAGTGTACATGTCAAATGTGTACTATAACACATGCTCTTAGTTTTCTCTCTTCTCCCACCAAACCTGTGGAAAGACAACATAGACAATCTATACCTTTATTGTTGTGGTGCTGGAACAACGTGGAAAAAAAACGTGAAAAAAATTCTAACCGTGGTATTATCTTAGTTTAATGTTGTTTCAATGTATTATAGACCGTTTCTTTATAACAAGCATAACAAAAAAATCGCTAATATGCCGATGTCTCTACTTCGCTAGTTAGTAACGTTACAACATTGTTTTAGGCTGATTTGTGCATGACAGTCCCGCATGTTGACATATTTCCATGTCGCATTTCCCCCTTTGCTGGCATATGACGCCCGAAATATAACTAAAGTCCAGCAGCGAAGTTGCTGCACTTGTTACGGCTCCTCTAATATCAGTGCAGACTGGCAGGGTAACGTTAGGAGCGGCTTGCTAGACTACAGAGCACCGCTAACGCTATTCTGTCAAGAAGTGGTCTGGTAATGAAGCAGTGGTCTTTTTTTATTTGATGACTTGTTTGATCGATTGGTAGCGTGAAAGGTATAAATTGTGAACGAATCGCGAACGTCCATGCTTTTCTATCTCCATCAGATGAACGGCAAATGTCACTGTGATAATACCATTATTGCCATAGTAATCTCCGATAACAAACTCGTCCCGTCTGCTTATCGATGACGTATCAGCGTCTAAGGGTTGTCCCACTACTTAGGGAGATATTTTCTAGCCCTACCCCTTAGGGCCAAGCCGAAGCCGTAGGGGTGAAAATAAGCATTGAGATTGGGCCTTAGTTTTGTTTCGCAAATGTCACTGAACGAAATTCACGTCTCCTCTTAGGCTACAGCCTAATAAATATTTCAAGGTTATTTGCTGACAAATCTGGACCTGTTTGTCCCCAGAGGTAACAGGGAAGAGACTGGCCTCACGAGAAGCCTCCTCCTTCATCTATCACCACCAGTGCCCAGTCGCCACCGGTGGAATATCCGACTCTACTCTCGGCTTCACGACCCCCTTTTATAAATATGAGGACGTCAGGGTGGGGTCTGTTCGCCAAAGATTTATCATATCATAGCACTCTGTTTGTCTGGCCTGTCTGTCTACCTTGATGAACTATCTGCCATCTCCATTTAATCTTGGCTTCTCTCTCCCTCTCTTGCATTGTTGACTAAAGGTAGGAAGGTGCCACATAACCGGGTCCGTGACAGGCAGAGACACAGGCAGGTGAGAGTTCAATGGCCAGCAGGCCGTTTTATTTGCACACAACACCGCAACAGTACCAATCCGAATATATCTCAGTTTACAGTAGTAGGCATATTGACCTCTTACAATACAATACTTTATTGTCCCTGTGGGGAAATTTGTCTTGGACTCAAGTGTTTGCACAAATATAACTGTCTCCATAATAAAAACAAGCAACATATAACAAGCAGCACATACTGTAGTAAATCAACACCAATTCCACATATTGCACATTCCACATATTGCACATATCAACCAGTGATAAGAACACAATGGAGCTATTGAACAACCCCTACATCCTACCCCTACATAACACTATTTAACATTTTAATTGAGATAGGCACAAATGAGTTCTTAAAGCGGTTGAGTTTACATCTGGGTACTCTATCGTCTGTCTGAGGGTAAGAGCTCATGCTCGGCGTGGAGAATATGAGATGGGTCAGACAATATTCTCTGTGCTTGCTTAAAAACAGACTGCACATATATGGACTGGAGGGACTGGTGTTCCTTGCTCCACATAACCTTCATGGCCATACCATGCTGACATCCCATACCTAACTATGCTCTCTAATACAGCCTGGTAAAATAAAAACATAATCCTCTGGTCCACTCATGCACCATGAGCCTGCGCAAAAAGTATAATCTCTGCTGTAAACGAGAACACAACCTATTATAAGACAATTGGCCTACATGCGTCAGTTGTATTTATTCATTTAATCAACCTATGCACTGACCAGTAGCCTTAAACAAAGTCAAATAAAAAAATAATAACAATGAGTATTTCTGCTACATACAGGATGAGATATGATTCATTGTCCATATAGGCTGTGGGTTTATAGGCCTATTTCACTTGGCACACGGGTCCCTCACTCTGTCTTTCTACACAGAATACCTACTGTGATTTTCTCTGTATGATAAAAATACATTCCTACTAGATGATCAAAGGATCTCAGTATTTCTCAAATCCATAGCCGACCAATGACATCCAAAGCAGGCTGCTCTCCAATCTGTACATCATCTCCAGTGCAGCAACGTGCAATGAAACGCTCCAAGGCTGTCATTCTTCGGTTTACTTTTAATTTTTTAATTTTAAGTTTTTTGTAATTCAAGTTTTATTGATTTGTGTAATTTCTCCACAAGTCTTGATGCATAGCTTCTTTTATTGATTTACTACATGCAAAGTTGCCAAGCAGTAGTGTAGTTTGATGCATGCAGAGTTCATATTCCTCCTCTTATTCTGTAGCAGAGGTGGAAAGAAACTTTTTGTTACTGTAATTTATTATTTTAAAGTAACAACTTTTTTGAGTACTTTCGATATGCCTGTACTTCTACTTGAGTAATTTATTAAAATATGTAAGCAGTAAGCTTTAACACCCAATCACCACCTGAATCAACAAAGTACAGCTAACAATCTCAGTATTACAAAAGTGTTATTGTTTAAGGTAAGACATACAGATAAGTCAGAAAATATTAAGACAGTAATATAGGCCTGCTCTAGGAACACCCAGGTTTTGTCATTGTGCCTGATCTGTACCTTGTTGGTCCCTATTTTCATGTGATAAAATACAACACAGCATGTGTGACACATTTCCACACTTCATGCAATTGAACTTTCTTGGACAGCTCTACATACTGTTGAGGAAGTCTTCTCCAAAGTCAATCATCTGTCTCAGCGCGCTCAGTATCAGTGAATCAGTGTTATCATTCATGGAGATTTCTGAATGGTAGTTCTTCACAGGAAAGATGCAGTTCAATGGAAGACCCAGCAATACACTGAATTCCTCCATCTAGGTTGAAAGTAACAAGATTTCAGTTGGCAAATTCAGGTGTTGACCTCTCGTTTGCTCAAATATTGATATATGTTGACGGTAAAACTCACCCTTTTCTTCAGCAACTTGCTCTTGTAGACATTTTTGATATCTCTTTTGACTTCAGGACAGGCTTCATCAATTTTGGTGAGAATAGCCAGTTGGGGAATCCCTGCCGATACAGGACAGACACCTACTCAGTCATTTAAGCATGTGTTTTTCAGCCAATTTGGCAACATTCATAAAACCCAACGTGGCACCAAGACGGCACATGCAAAGCGATAAATATCCTGATATTTGCTCTTACCCATGTCACTGGCTGCTAGTCTGATGTCCCTCATCTTCTTCACGACTTCATCACTCAGACGAGATACTGAATCAGCAGGTACGACACAAACCAGAACATGAGTTCTGTCATCTAGAGCAGGGGATCCGTTGTAGCCTTGATCTTCCACTGACAATGAAGATACAGGATTGAACTAGAAGAGAATGTATGTTCCAGTTAAGTAACGATATTTACATGTAAACAAAATGTCTATTCTATAAGCGATGTCTTTTTGTGTAAAAAAAGTTTGAATGCAATTTCACACGTCAGAGTTTAAGGAAGCCAGTCATTTTACCTTGTAACCATCTCTCACATGTCCCTTCAAGGCCAATTTGATGTCCTCTGCACACACTCCTTGGTTAGTCACTGCTTCAAGGCCCATGATGTCATTGAAGACAAAAGGGTAAAAGGTTCTGGGGTTTCCTTTTTGGATTCTGTAGGTTTTGTACTAGAAAACACGTGGATAAATGTTTATATCACGCATTTGTATCATTGTTTTCAAGTATCCTATACCAGTGGCAAATAAAGTACTAGGCATGTTAAGCTATATTTTACAGAACAAACATACTATTAAGCTCTGTAATTCATAGAGATATTTTTTAATATCCAATGCATTCTTGGGTCCCTAAGTGGGAGCCGGTAAACAATACCATGAGAGAACTTGGGAGAAATGCTGTTCATATGGCAATGCTGCCACCTATTGACTGGTGGCCTTATACAGATGTGGCCCATTTGGCCCAGTTTCATGCTGATTTATCCAAATTTGAAATTGCATGAACTACATAGATGAGATGATGACTTTTGTTCATTTTATCCACACAATAAAAAGTTATTCATACTGTTTTGGTGAAACTGCCACCAATGGCTGCATCTGCCAAAGCGGAGTTTGTCATTCTGCCTTGCATCACATTGTTGACAGAGTTGATGGAACTGGACTTGCCAGCACCAACTGGCCCATGAAGCAGAATCCTGAGATGCTGGACATCATTGTTGTCAGGATGGTAATCCTTCACATTCTGCAGGTCTCTGTCTTTGTGACTGTTTGATAAAGAAGAGACTAAGATTAGATTGTAGATTTTAAATAACATATTTACTATCAATTTTACAAATGGCATATATACATTATTTTTGGGGTTCATTCTCAGTTGTCACAGACAGCAAGTGGTAAGTTTACAATGATTTTACTGAGAATCCTAATTAACCTACAGTTAACAATAAATAAAGCCAGCATGGTAAGAAACAGACTTTTTAGTTTGCACTTACTCCCACGGCATTTCCCTCCATGGTGTATCTAAAGCTGACAAGGAAATTACACATTAAGATGTAAGCAACATTTAAAAGAAATAACTTCAATATCAAGCAAGAATTTTCATTTATAATAAGAATTATTGAATATTGAACAATGCTCTGCAGCATAACTTACTAGGAGAAGGAGGTGGTGATGGGGGTCGTTGGTATCGTGGGGGGCTGGGGGGTCGGGAGGGTTCAGATCCCATTGCTGGAAATTTCATTTATTTAATTTATTACCTAAAACCTTGAGAATGAGACTTTGACAATGAATACCTCAATAAAAATTAAAAAAAGTTAAAATTGCAAACTTTCATTACATTTGCAATGGGTTGTTGCAACATATCAACATTGTAAAATTGACTAAGTATGCTGCAGCATATGTTTATTTTATCCAATCTTATTATACCAAATGCTGAAATTAAATCCTAAATGTATTAAATTGTTTTTCATTCCCAGATTCAAATGAATGTAACAAAAATAATAAAACTACATTGTGGTCAAGTTGAAACCACACTGAAATTATGATCTTCAAAACTAACTTATTCCAACAAAATAAAAATGAACACTGAATTTCTCAGTCTTTTGATCAAAAGAGAATTATGGCCAGAATAACATCCACCTCTATGGATACATTGATACAGTACATAAAACCTGCCCCTTACAGTCATGTTGAGTCACATAGTACTTTTAACTGCAAAATCATATTTTCCTGAATTATTTAATGCATTAATCACTACACACAAAGCAAATCAGTGTACATGTCAAGTATGTACTATAGCACAAGCTCTTATTTTTCTTTCTTCTCCCACCAAACCTGTGGAAAGACAATATAGAAAATCCATACCTTTACCGTTGTGGTGCTGGAACAACGTGAGGCTTGAAGTGAGGAGTTGAGTGGGAGACAAGAACCTTTCAAAGCCTCCTCCATGCCCTTTTATTTGTTGTGATAAACCATGTGACTTATTGGAAATCACCACAGTTCCCTGCAGACCTGACTTTCACTTTCACTTGTAAATCCTCCTCCCTATATATTATTATATATTATATTATAGAAGTGCTGAATCATTGAGTCCAACCTTTAACCTGAAAACATCATTGAGTGTGAGACCAAAACCAAAAGCCCTTTCATTAGCTGTGTTAATCCATGTGACTTCAAGGAAGTACCACAGTTCCATCTATGCCCTCCCTATGCCCTCTACCCACAGCTTCAATAACTTATTATAGTTCAGTTGACAGAGAGTCAAGCTGTAGTTTGAAGTAAACAAACTGTATCAGCAAGTCATATAAATCTCTACATATTACAAATTACAAACGTATTACTCAGCAGGTTACATTAGGCTATGCACCAGTTATGAACTATGCTACAACTTGCAACACACCAATATTCATGCATTGGAATCATATTATAATCTGTTTTGAATGGCGGTGTCACGTTATCTATGATCTACTGCACAGACATTTTACTTTCACTTTCATCTGATATGATTTCCAGGAAAACAGCCTCTTTGAAACAGGATCCTGCAGTCATGGTTGGTAACTAGTGGTGCAGGTCTGTAGGTCTGTAACCCTAATGTTTTTGTGCTGGTTTATTATCAACCCATAGGGCTGAACCCCTAATACAGTTTTTCTCCATTGTATACACACAAGAAATGGAACTATGCACACAATTCTGAAAACTTGAAGCTCATGTATAAACAACATGACTCCAAACTGCTAAACTCTAAGCACAATTCCATTGTTCTCACTCAAATATCGTTCTAAATCACATATTTGCAAAACTAAACACAAATTGCATCATTTAGCACACTTTGTTCACCTGGAAAACACTGGCCTTCAAAATGCAACATCCTGATTACCAATTGGTCTCACTCACGTCTCACCTGTTCAAACTCAATTGGCAAAATTGGAAAATTGAGATGCATGGAGAACAGAGAGGAAGAGGAAGAGTGAGAGGAGAAGGAGGAGGAGGAGCCAATATTTCTAATGAAATCCCCACAACTTTGGTTGACCATGTACTCAATCATGGCCTAATAATGACCGAAGCTGGGCAGCGAGTCCAGCCGATGTAGTTGAGGTTCTCTGGCCTGATGAGGATCGGAGGCGGGAGGTGGGATGCGGACTGATTTACATGTAGATCTGTTTCACCACGTTTTATATTTTTATTTGTTGTGGGCCTACCCCTAAACTTTAAAAAATGAAACAATTTCTACACAATTCTACATTTGAATATGAAACATGGCCTCATGAAGCCAAAACATATAGAAACAGTATTTTGATGGTAGTGTTTTCAATTTATCACACCAGTGTTTAATTGATGCTCTGTAAGAGATATTCATATGACAGCTGTGTGTATTGTTTTGGTGGAAAGAATCAGTTTTGAAAAGAGAGAACATGATTTTGAGTGCTGTGTTTCATTTTGCAAAAGATTTGTGGAGTTTTGACAAAGTGGTTAACTCTTTTCAGTTTTGTGTTTAGAGTTTTGAGAAATTGAGCCACAGTTTCTGGAAATGTGTTTAAACGTTTGGGAAGAACTGTAAGCACTGAAATGCATTTGTTTTGTTTTTTGTTACTGTAAAATACAGTTGTTTACTGCATTACTGTATGATTTATTTCATATACAGTAATCTACTGTAATCGAATATTTTGATAGTATTTTGATCTAATATTTTTTAATAGTTTGTCTTCCATAAAAACACAAGCTATATATACTGTATATACAGGGGATGCTTGCTGTACTTCATTTGAAGTACTTATGAGGAAATGACCCTTGCATAATGTTTTTTTGATGACAATTATTTAGTGTTTGACCGCATTATTTGATAATGGCCATTGTATTTGAAAATGCACCAATAATTATATGGGGGCCCAAAAGGGACACGCAATAATCAATTCGTCAATAAATAAATCAACTGATAAATCAATAATCAATCAATTAATAAATAAATAAATGTTCAAATTGATAAATGAAAGTATAAATAGATTAACAAATTGAGAAAATATTTAATTCACCATTTGATAAATAAATTGATAATTACATTTTCGATTGTTGTATTATCTATTGATGCTTTATCTATTGATGGACTGATTATCTTCGATTGTTGTATTAAGAAGAACTCTCAAATTTAACATTGACCATGCAGAGCACTGAGCAAGTTCATATGTCGGTGTGTATAAGTATAACCTTCCTGTAACCACCTTTGACCAATGACCAAAAGGGTCCAACTGCAGAACTCCTCAGGCCCCTCTCCCCCTGCTGGTCAGAGGAAGTATTGTATTTTCTTCCAGAAGTCAATTACCAGGTCATAGTTCACTATGGGTTACTTTTATTGTATATAAGCGTAAAAATAATCAGTATAGTAATCAAAACTTAGTACAGTGAATATATTGTATACTGTAAGTACTACAAGTAATATAGTATTGAATGTCTGTATATTCAGCAGCAAAAATACAGTAAGAACAAATAATTCAACAGAACAAAGAACTCTAAATGAAAAGCACATTACAGTACACTCAAAATCAAAGTCAGTGAGAGATTCATTCTGCCTCTGCTGGATCTGGCCAGAGGTGGAAAGAAACTACATACTTTTTGTTACTGTAATTTATTATTTTAAAGTAACAACTTTTTTGAGTACTTTCGATATGCCTGTACTTCTACTTGAATAATTTATTAAAATATGTAAGCTTTAACACCCAATCACCACCTGAATCAATCAATAGTGTTGAGGAAGTCTTCTCCAAAGTCAATCATCTGTCTCAGCGCACTCAGTATCAGTGAATCAATCTTATCATTCAAGGAGATTTCTGAATGGTAGTTCTTCACAGGAAAGATGCAGTTCACTGGAATACCCAGCGATACACTGAATTTCTCCATCTAGGTTGAAAGTAACAAGATTTCAGTTGGCAAATTCAGGTGTTGACCTCACGTTTGCTCAAATATTGATATATTTTTACAGTAAAACTCACTGCTTTCATCAGCGCCTTGCTCTTGTAGACATTTTTGATATCTCTTTTGACTTCAGGACAGGCTGCATCAATTTTGGTGAGAATAGCCATTTGGGGAATCCCTGCGGAAACAGGACAGAAACCTACTCAGTCATTTAAGCATGTGTTTTTCAGGCAATTTGGCAACATTCATAAAACCCAACGTGGCACCAAGACGGCACATGCAAAGCGATAAATATCCTGATATTTGCTCTTACCCATGTCACTGGCTGCTAGTCTGATGTCCCTCATCTTCTTCAAGACTTCGTCACTCATACGAGATACTGAGTCAGCATCTATGACACAAACCAGAACGTGAGTTCTGTCATGTAGAGCGGGGCATCCGTTGTAGCCTTGATCTTCCTCTGACAATGAAGATGCAGGATTGAACTAGAAGAGAATGTATGTTCCAGTTAAGTAACGATATGTAAACAAAATGTCTATTCTATAAGCGATGTCTTTTTGTGTAAAAAAAAGTTTGAATGCAATTTCACACGTCAGAGTTCAAGGAATCCAGTCATTTTACCTTGCAACCATCTCTCACATGTCCCTTCAAGGCCAATTTGATGTCCTCTGCACGCACTCCCTGGTTACTGTCTTTTTCAAGGCCCATGATGTCATTGAAGACCAAAGGGTAAAAGGTTGTGGGGTTTCCTTTTTGGATTCTGTAGGTTTTGTACTGGAAAACACGTGGATAAAAGTTTATATCACACATTTGTATCATTGTTTTCAAGTATCCTATACCAGTGGCAAATAAAGTACTAGGCATGTTAAGCTATATTTTACAGTACCATTTCACAGAACAAACGTACTATTTAGCTCTGTAATTCATAGAGCTAATAGTACATGGAACAACCTTCCCTTCTACGGTATATTATATATATATTATTTTAATGTGATCTGTACATATTGTGCATACTCTGTATACCTGTCAGTTGTATTACTGTTAATGTAGGAAGAATAGCTGTTATCTTAAAAATAATTAATGGGGATCCTGATAATCAACTTGACTTTTGCTCATTTTATCCACACAATAAAAATAAAAAAGTTGTTCATACTGTTGTGGTGAAACTGCTACCAGAGATTGCATCTACCAAAGCGGCGCCTGTCATTCTGCCTTGCATCACATTTTTGACAGAGTTGATGAAACTGGACTTGCCAGCACCAATCGGCCCATGAAGCAGAATCCTGAGATGCTGGGCCTCACTTTTGTAAGGATGGTAATCCTTCACATACTGCAGGTCTCTGTCTTTGTGACTGTTTGATAAACAAGAGACTAAGATTAGATTGTAGATTTTAAATTACATTATATTTACTATCAATTTTACAAATGGTACATATACATTATTTTTGGGGTTCATTCTCAGTTGTCACAGACAGCAAGTGGTTTACAATGATTTCACTGAGAATCTTAATTAACCTACAGTTAATAATAAATAAAGCCAGCATGGTAAGAAACAGACTTTTTAGTTTGCACTTACCCCCACTGTATTTCCCTCCATGGTGTATCTAAAGCTGACAAGGAAATTACAAATTTAAGATGTAAGCAACATTTAAAAGAAATAACTTCAATATCAAGCAAGAATTTTCATTTATAATAAGAATTATTGAATATTGAACAATGCTCTGCAGCATAACTTACTAGGAGAAGGTGCGGGTGCAGGTTTGGGTGGTGGTCTGGGTGATGGTTTGGGGGCGCTTGATCCCCATAGATATTCCAGAAAAGATGTCATTGCTGGAAAGTAAGTTTTAAGTTATATGTATACATGTGCAATACTTTATCCTAATGTTGAAGATACATTTAATGTATTACCTAAAACCTTGAGAATGAGACTTTGACAATGAATACCTCAATAAAAAATAAAAAAGTTTAAATTGCAAACTTTTATTACATTTGCAATGGGTTGTTGCAACATATCAACATTGTAAAATTGAATCAGTATGCTGCAGCATATGTTTATTTAATCCAATCTTATTATACCAAAAGCTTATTAAATTGCTTTTCCATTCCCAGATTAAAATGAATGTAACAAAAATAAAACCACACTGAAATTATGATCTTCAAAACTATCTTACTCCAACAAAATAAATATGAACATTGAATT
Organism: Hoplostethus mediterraneus; assembly: GCA_034670385.1. Lineage (NCBI taxonomy): Eukaryota > Metazoa > Chordata > Actinopteri > Trachichthyiformes > Trachichthyidae > Hoplostethus > Hoplostethus mediterraneus. Next base: position 711,825 of record JAXDDW010000056.1, read on the forward strand.
TCTCACTTCTTCACTTTCTCAGTCTTTTGATCAAAAGAGAATTATGGCCAGAATAACATCCACCTCTATGGATACATTGATACAGTACATAAAACCTGCCCCTTACAGTCATGTTGAATCACATAGTACTTTTAACTGCAAAATCCTTCATTATTTTATGCAGTAATCACTACACACAAAGCAAATCAGTGTACATGTCAAGTATGTACTATAGCACAAGCTCTTAGTTTTCTTTCTTCTCCCACCAAACCTGTGGAAAGACAATATAGAAAATCCATACCTTTACCGTTGTGGTGCTGGAACAAGGTGAGGCTTGAAGTGAGGAGTTGAGTGGGAGACAAGAACCTTTCAAAGCCTCCTCCATGCCCTTTTATTTGTTGTGATAAACCATGTGACTTATTGGAAATCACCACAGTTCCTTGCAGACCTGACTTTTACTTTCACTTGTAAATACCTGAAAACATCATTGAGTGTGAGACCAAAACCAAAAGCCCTTTCATTACGTGTGTTAAACCATGTGACTTCAAGGAAATACCACAGTTCCATCTATGCCCTCCCTATGCCCTCTACCCACAGCTTCAATAACTTAGCTAACTCAACTCAACTCAACAACCAGAGCCTGCAGGATCATGAAGGATCCTCATCACCTCAACAACGGACTGTTTCAGCTGCGGTGGTCAGGCAAGCGCCTCTGTAGCCACGCTGCCAAAACAGAGAGACTGAGGCAGAGTTTCTTTCCTCAGGCCATCAGGAATGTGAACTCTGACCTCACCAGGGCCCCCACCAAGACCCACACACTGCCCCCTTATACACACACACTCACACACACACACACACACACACTTAGGTAATGACTACACATAGTATATTACATTCACGATTTCCCTTAATACTATATTTTCATTTCCAAAGTGCTCTTACTGTAAATACTGTGTTGTTTTTTTATATAAGAGCTCTTACTGTAATTACTGTGAATATTCTGTTGTTGTTTTTTTAATTGGAAATACTGTGTACTATTGCACTTTTGCACATTCCCGTTGAGCATTGCCACTTTTTCATTTCACTACACACCCCGTGTGTGTATGTGACAAATAAAGTTCTTGAATCTTGAATCTTGAATCTATTAAAGTTCAGTTGACAGAGAGTCAAGCTGTAGTTTGTGTAGTGGAAATTTACATTTACGGTTAGAACCTCATATGCTGCTATATCATGTAACCTCGTAACCTCATATGCTGCTATATCATGTAACCTCGTATGCTGTTGTAGTCACGCACCCGTGTGGAAAAGATTCTATTCTCTGCTGGTTTCCTGTGTGTGTTTAACCTTGTCTTTGACCAGACACCTTAACCAAAGCGAAACCCTTGCCCCCAGGATGACAGGGGAGCGAGACTCGCTCGGAGTCTTCTATGAAAACAGGAAGATCTATGCGTTCAATCATGTCATTGCAGAGTTCATGGAAACTAAGCACGGTCGGAGGGGAGCCAAAAATAACATAAGCACCCCTCACCTAGATAAGATATAAAAGCTTCACGTTGAGGGTGGGTTTCATCTGCACTTTAGTGAAACCCACTGACTGTGTAGATCCTTTTGCAAAAGCTTCAATAAAATACCACAAAGACAGTCTTGGTCTGGTCTCTCACTGAATCTTCCACGACAGTTTGAAGTAAACAAACTGTATCAGCAAGTCATATACATTTCTACATTAGGGTGGTTCAAAAAAATGAACTTTAAGCTAGAGGCCAGGGCACCCCCTCATTTTGTTAGGTTAGCCATTTGAATACTACTTGAGCGTGGTGTAAAGCTCTTTGAAGAATTCAACAGTCTTATTACCAATGATGAGGAAGAAAAGCAATTCCTTCTGCAAGTTGCTGAAGCAAACCGTAAAGCTATTCCTACTGAAAGCACAAAAGAGTCTGTTGTTGCTGCCATTATGAGAATGTGACATTGTGACTGATATTAAGAGTTTATTGATATTCTTATTTATTCAATATTCATATGATTACTACATATTATTCTATTGCATTTGTAAGATTGTAAGAAAAGTTTTTTTGAGAGTAAACAAATACTAAACATCTATTTCACCTAATATGTCTCATGTCATCACTTGGCGCCATATTTCAAATATTTTAAGGTCATTGAGCACCGTCTTCTAGTTGCAGTAGGAAGCTAAGATTTTGGTAGAAGTATTCAAATGGCTAACCTAACAAAATGAGGGGGTGCCCTGATTTGTAGCATGAAGTTCATTTTTTGTCATATGTTTGTGGACCACCCTATTCTACATGTTACAAATTACAAACTGTTACTCAGCAGGTTACATTAGGCTATGCACCAGTTATGAACTATGCTACAACTTGCAACACACCAATATTCATGCATTGAAATCATATTATAATCTCTTTTGAATGGCAGTGTCATGGTATCTATGATGTACTGCACAGACATTTTACTTTCACTTTCATCTGATATGATTTCCAGAAAACAGCCTCTTTGAAACAGGATCCTACGGTAATGGTTGGTAACTAGTGGTGCAGGTCTGTAACCCTAATGTTTTTGTGCTGGTTTATTATCAACCCATAGGGCTGAACCCCTAATAATCTGGTTCACAGATGCAATTTGTAAAATGCCTGTGAATGTATGACAGCTTATAGAATCACTGCAGCTATAACCAACATGAAGTTACGCAACCTTTGAGAATCCATTCTAATCTGTGTCACCAGTTCTTGTGCTATAGGCCTACACTTTTATGATACTGACCATAGCACAATATACAGATAACTGCCAAAAAATAAAGGGATCATTTTCATAATACTTCAAGTTTCATAATACTGTGTTGTCCCACTATGACTTCTATGATTTTGTGTTTTGTCAAAAGGGGGCGGAAAAGCTGTGGACAACGCTCCCATGTGGATATAAATGCTTTACAACAGGATGAGGATAATCACTCAGTGGCTTTGCATTAATAATGGTGTTAAATTTGTCCTTTAAGGGGTTGAGTCGACCTAAACCATCTGCTTTCAAAATCCTTCCTATCCCTGGTTTACTCAGGTGTATCCTTTATTCGGACATTAACTTGTTGAGTGATTGGATAAAAAATATCAAATATCAAATATCTATCAAATAAATATTATTTGCTAGTGTAATGGAAATTTACTGAAAGCAATATGTTTTGTCAGCATGACACGTACACCATATCTTATAGAGAAGTGTCGACAGCTTAGTTTCTTAAACATATGTCAAATGTCTGGAGCAAAAGTTTTCATGTCTTGCATTCTAAATCTGTCTGAACTGAATTTGAACTTTCGACCCCCCTTCTTGATGCTGTTTACTGTAAAAACCTGTCATGCTCGACTGTCTGCGTCAAACTCTGACAGACCACTCTGTGCTCTGTATTGTTTGATCCTTCAGATTGGGCTTGTGGCACCCGACTTTTCCCCCAGGGTGCCACAATATTTACTATCAATTTTACAAATGGCACATTTTTGGGGTTCATTCTCAGTTGTCACAGACAGCAAGTGGTAAGTTTATCATGATTTTACTGAGAATCTTAATTAACCTACAGTTAACAATAAATAAAGCCAGTTAGTTTGCACTTACCCCCATGGCATTTCCCTCCATGGTGTATCTAAAGCTGACACGGAAATTACACATTTAAGATGTAAGCAACATTTAAAAGAAATAACTTCAATATCAAGCAAGAATTTTGATTTTCAATTATAATTATTGAACAATGCTCTGCAGCATAACTTACTAGGAGGAGGAGGTGGGGAGGCTGGGGGGTCGGTAGGGTGTAGAGGGTTGGGAGGATGTAGATCCCATTGCTGGAAAGTAAGTTTTAAGGTATATGTAAACATGTGCAATGCTTTGGCCTCATGTTGGGCACTGTGAAGCCCTGAGACTAACAGTGATTAAGGGCAATACAAATGAATGTGCTTTGATTTGTTAAAGAAACACTTGATTTGTTACCTAAAACCTTGAGAATGAGACTTGAGACTTTGAATACCTCAATAGAAAAGTACGACGGCGTTTTAGGGCCACAGTTTAAAAATAAATAAGATTTTGAGAATAAAGTCCTAACATTACAAGATTAAAGTCATAATATTTCAAGAATAATAAATAAAGTCATAATCTTTTGAGAATAAAGTCGTAATATGTGAATAATATTATGGGAATAAAGTTGTGATATGATGAGAAAAGTGTTGAGTAGCCTAATGCAAGCAGCAGCTTCATTATTAGATTAGAGTTACTAGAGTCTCAAACAGGTTCAAAATAAATCACTGGAGAAGTTCAGAGTTCGATGCATAGAGTTTTATTCTTCACAGACACAAAACCCGAGTCGGCTCCGGAACCAGACTAACAAAAGCTATCTGCGCATGATCTTATATATCCTAAAAACTGGGTGGAGAATACCGATTTACGCCCCATTCTGGCAAAGTTAGCTCGATGTCAGCAAGTATTTTTTCTTGATCAGCAAGTATTTTTGCTTGATCAGCAGAAACAATGAGTTCACCAACCTTATATGGACATATCGTCCAAACTCAAACTGCGAGCATCAGCAAAGACGGCCATCGCGCACCATTTTGCTATCGCCTTGGCATTATTCCTAGCTTCGTGATATCAAATTTGGTTTTTCCTGGGCGGGTCTTAAATGCTACGTGTTGGTTTTCCTGGGCGGGTCTTTGGTGAGTCGCCTCTTCACTGTTGACATTGGGACTGGTGTTTTGCGGGTACCATTTAATGAAGCTGCCAGTTGAGGACCTGTGAGGCGTCTGTTTCTCAAATTAGAGACTCTGATGTACTTGTCCTCTATCTCAGTTGTGCACCGGGGCCTCCCTTCTCTTTCTATTCTGGTTAGAGCCAGTTTGCGCTGTTCTGTGAAGGAAGTAGTACATACCGTTGTATGAAATCTCCAGTTTCTTGGCAATTTCTCGCATGGAATAGCCTACATTTCTCAGAACAAGAATAGACTTCCGAGTTTCAGAAGGAAGTCCATCATTAAACCCACAAATACTGATGCTCCAGATACTCAACTAGCCTAAGGACAACTTTATTATTACTTTAATCAGCACAACAGTTTTCAATGATCAATTAGCCTTTTAACACGATAAACTTGGATTAGCTAACACAATGTGCCATTGGAACACAGGAGTGATGGTTGCTGAAAATGGGCCTCTGTACGCCTATGTAGATATTCCATTAAAGATCACCTGTTTCCAGCTATAATAGTCATTTACCACATTAACAATGTAACAATGTATTTCTGATCAATTTAATTGGAAAAAAAATTGCATTTACAAATGACCCCAAACTTTTGAGTGGTAGTGTGTATGTACATACCCCTTCCGGGTTTGAACTCTAATAACAAACCGGCACAAACTGGTCTACATGGTCAACAAAAACTGATCAGAGCAGACTGTACTTCCTGAGGAGGCACAGATCATTCAATGTGTGCAACAGGCTGCGCCACATGTTCTACCAGACTGTGGTGGCCAGTGCACTCTTCTTTGCGGTGGTATGTTGGGGAGGTGGCATCAAGGCAAAGGATGCCAACAGGATTATAATAAACTGGTCAAGAAGGCTGGTTTGGTCATGGGAGAGAGCCTGGACCGTCTGGATGAGGTCTAAAATGAGATCCATCTTGGAGAACCCATCCCACACCCTCTAAGATGAGGTGAACGGGCTGAGAAGCTCCTTCAGCCACCGCCTCATCCAATCTAAGTGCACAAGGGAGCGCTTCAAGCTGTCTTTTGTGCCAACAACCGTCCGGCTGTACAATGCTACCCCCAACATCAACCCCTGAGCCTGCTGCTTTCTTCTTGACCCCCCAACCCCACCCCCCAGACGACTTTTCCTCTGTTGACATCAATGAATGGAGGAGGAGGGTCACTGCTTTCTCACTACCAGGAGTAGTTGACGAGATCGCTTACGAGGAACTCGTACAGAAACCGATGTTCATCATTGACTGTTGGAGGGCGATCACCGGAATGAAAAATCTGTCAGTTGTGGGGAACTTGAAAAACTATACGCAGGCCTGAAGCCAACATCAAAAAAGGTGGCAGGACTGTTGAGATTTCCACCAGGAATGTTGGCAAACCAGGCAGAGGTTGCCAACCACCTGAAAAGGTATATCGGGGAACTTGACGAGGCCAAGCTCGGCAGATTTTTACGATTCTGTACCGGTTCTGATTTGGTGGTGGCAGAAGCTATTCAGGTGGAGTTCACCATCCAGACAGATTTACAGACAACTAGGAGGCCAATTGGACGTACGTGTGGGATGGTCCTAGAACTCTTCAGACTCATAACAATTTCCGATCTCCATTCTGGAGAGTAACATCTGGGTGATGGACATTGTTTAGTTTGAATTCTGAACGCACGCACGCTACACATTCACAGGAGCAGTCCATCCTTTTTCTTCAATAACAAGTGCACAGAGTTCAAACACAGTTTCGTTACGGGGATGTTGGACCTAGCACTACTATACGATTGTTGTCGAAGAAATCAGAAATGTCCATCATCTCTGAGGGTCTGAAAGATGGGCATCCAAAATTGTCCACTTTGTTTAAGATGCCCCACCATGACTATGCGTTGGTTTGTCATGCTGCATCAATAAATTCAACTGCTCTCTCCAGCATAATGGTCCTGGTGGTGGTTCCTTTGATATGTCCATTTGCCGTTCCTGGGTCGGCTCGCAACCGCTCGGGACAGCCTCCAAGGCGGCGGGTTACTGTGGAAATGTAGTAGTCCGTAATTACTTTGGGGTCGCAGTTAGTAGTACGCCTCCATCCACACCACATAACGACTGAAGCCGTCTATGCAATCCTTAATTGTAATGCCATACGGCTTTAGTATGGCGTCCATATGCCACAAAACGTTAGGGCTTCTGTTGTACTGGCGACGTCGGAGATCCATTCCTTCAGGGTCGATCGTTTTATTTATCATGCTCATAGTCTCTGGAGAAACACCATAACCTCTTCGACTGGCATGCAGGCATAACCGTCGATATTCTTGGAGTCCAGTTGATTGCCATTTCCTTGTTTGTAAACCCTATCCTGAAGTATTATTTAACTAAATCGTCCACTACGTGAACTGCTTGCATGGCTGCTAGGCGGCCAACACTTCTCTCATAATATTATGACTTTATTATCGTAATATTATGACTTTATTTTCGTAACATTAGGACTTTATTCTCGAAACTTTGTAACTCTATTCTCGCCTATCATGAGATTATTCTCGAAATATTACGATTTTAATCTTAGATTATTTATTTTTAAGTGTCCCTAAAACGCCGTCGTACATATCAAATCAGTGTACATGTCAAATGTGTACTATAGCACTGTGGAAAGACAAAATAGAAAATCCATACCTCTACTGTTGGTGCTGGAACAACGTGAGGCTTGAAGTGAGGAAGTTTCAAAGACTCCCCGTGCCCTTTCATTCGCTGTGATAAACCATGTGACTTATTGGAAATCATCTGACTTTCACTTTCACTTGTAAATACTCCTCCCTCAAATTAGAAAACAATGTCCGATCTCACCAGGCGGTGGTGAACTGCAAAGAAACATGCTCACATTGGTATTGTACTAAAACTGAATACCAGGTGCATAAACCAATAGAAGTTGTAGAAGTGCTGAATTATTCCAACCAATTAGTCCAACCTTTAAACTGAAAACATCATTCATTAAGTGCAAAGTTTAGGAGCTTTCATGGGCGTCGCAGCCGTGGGGGATGGGGGTGTTGCGACACCCCCACTTTTACAGAAAGATGATTTCATCCCCCCCACTTTTTCCTACGGTATTAAACCGTTTTGCCCGCCCTCGCGGTGCACCAGCGTACTGAAATGGAGCGCACCTACTCATCATGACACAAAACTCAGTTCCCCATACATGAAAACCCATTGGTCAAGTTAGATTGATTGAACGGCCATACAGCCAATCACAGCCGTCTGACCAACCCACCAGGCCCGGGAAAAATAAACAGTCACATGCTACATGGAGCTGCTGTCACTCGCTGTTGGCAGACAGCAAACAAGAGGGAATAACAGAGCAGAGGTATGAAACGGTCATTTAACTAGTTAGTCATGTAGATTTTTTTTGGTAACTAACTAAACCTATGTCTTACTTTGTGACATGTCAGCTAATATTAAACAAGCCAGGTGGCAAACAAACTTAATGCAAGCAAAGTTAAAGTTAATGGTAGCTAACAGATAGTTTGCTAAAGACATCCAATGAGTTTGACATGATTAAACAGTATCATTATTCTTTTTGTTATACAAGAGAGAGAAGAAGGGGGACGAAATGCCCAAAAGGAAGAGTCAGCAGAAGATTGACTTCTTTTTAAAGTCACGTCATGTAAGTGGAGTTATAGTGACAGGAAGGAAACGAGTCCAGATGCAGTCATTCAGTTTTATTGTTGTCCCAGTGTTGTCCCAGTGTGTCCCAGTGTCATCAGCTGAGGCAGAGAGAGGGTTCAGTGAGCTCCGGAGGCTGAAGACATGGCTCAGGACAGGAGTACCATGACACAAACACGTCTGAACAGTGTGGCTGTGTGCCACATTCACAAAGAAAAGCTTGACATGTTGAACAGGAAGGCAATTTCCAAAGAATTTGTTTCACGTAAAGACAATAGGAAGAGCACCTTTGGATGTTTTGAGTAGATGTAGGCAATTTGGGCAATTTTTGCTGTTGTGTTCTTGCTGTGTTTTGCTGCTGTGTTCTTGCCAATTTCACCTGACACTTTTTTTTTTTTTAAACTTTAGTTTAAAAGTTTAATAAACAATAAAACATTTAAACTCATTGCTTAATACTATGGTATGTGATTGCTGGTGAATATATAATATCTTGGGGTAAAGGGCGCGGTGCTATAATGTACATTTTGAACTCAATATTATTTGCATATCGTAGTGAAGAAAATCTAGAAATGCATTGCATTAATTTTGGAGACTGAAACAGGGGCCAAAGGCAGGGGGTTGCGGTGCTCATGTGCCACCCCTAGAACACCCCCACATTTATAATCGCTGCTCCACCCCTGGGAGCTATCCTGGTCTGACTGGGATGCCCTCTACCCACAGCTTCAATAACTTACTATATCACATTTCAAATCAAATCACATTTTATTTGTATAGCCTCACCAGAAGCCTCCTCCTCTGCTCATCCAGATCTCAGCACTCTTCATCTATCACCACCAGTGCCCAGACGCCACCGGGGGATATCCGACTCTACTCTCGGCTTCACGACCCCCTTTTATAAATATGAGGACGTCAGGGTGGGGTCTGTTCGCCAAAGATTTATCATATCATAGCACTCTGTTTGTCTGGCCTGTCTGTCTACCTTGATGAACTATCTGCCATCTCCATTTAATCTTGGCTTCTCTCTCCCTCTCTTGCATTGTTGACTAAAGGTAGGAAGCTAACTGTGGCAAGGTGCCACATTACCAGGTCCGTGACAGGCAGAGACACAGGCAGGGGAGAGTTCAATGGCCAGCAGGCCGTTTTATTTGCACACAACACCGCAACAGTACCAATCCGAATATATCTCAGTTTACAGTAGTAGGCATATTGACCTCTTACAATACAATACTTTATTGTCCCTGTGGGGAAATTTGTCTTGGACTCAAGTGTTTGCACACATATAACTGTCTCCATAATAAAAACAAACAACATATAACAAGCAGCACATACTGTAGTAAATCAACACCAATTCCACGTATTGCACATTCCACATATTGCACATATCAACCAGTGATAAGAACACAATGGAGCTATTGAACAACCCCTACATCCTACCCCTACATAACACTATTTAACATTTTAATTGAGATAGGCACAAATGAGTTCTTAAAGCGGTTGAGTTTACATCTGGGTACTCTATATCGTCTGTCTGAGGGTAAGAGCTCATGCTCGGCGTGGAGAATATGAGATGGGTCAGACAATATACTCTGTGCTTGCTTAAAAACAGACTGCACATATATGGACTGGAGGGACTGGTGTTCCTTCCTCCACATAACCTTCATGGCCATACCATGCTGACATCCCATACCTAACTATGCTCTCTAATACAGCCTGGTAAAATAAAAACATAATCCTCTGGTCCACTCATGCACCATGAGCCTGCGCAAAAAGTATAATCTCTGATGTAAACGAGAACACAACCTATTATAAGACAATTGGCCTACATGCGTCAGTTGTATTTATTCATTTAATCAACCTATGCACTGACCAGTAGCCTTAAACAAAGTCAAATAAAAAAATAATAACAATGAGTATTTCTGCTACATACAGGATGAGATATGATTCATTGTCCATATAGGCTGTGGGTTTATAGGCCTATTTCACTTGGCACACGAGTCCCTCACTCTGTCTTTCTACACAGAATACCTACTGTGATTTTCTCTGTATGATAAAAATACATTCCTACTAGATGATCAAAGGATCTCAGTATTTCTAAAATCCATAGCCTACCAATGACATCCAAAGCAGGCTGCTCTCCAATCTGTACATCATCTCCAGTGCAGCAACGTGCAATGAAACGCTCCAAGGCTGTCATTCTTCGGTTTACTTTTAATTTTTTAATTTTAAGTTTTTTGTAATTCAAGTTTTATTGATTTGTGTAATTTCTCCACAAGTCTTGATGCATAGCTTCTTTTATTGATTTACTACATGCAAAGTTGCCAAGCAGTAGTGTAGTTTGATGCATGCAGAGTTCATATTCCTCCTCTTATTCTGTAGCAGAGGTGGAAAGAAACTTTTTGTTACTGTAATTTATTATTTTAAAGTAACAACTTTTTTGAGTACTTTCGATATGCCTGTACTTCTACTTGAGTAATTTATTAAAATATGTAAGCAGTAAGCTTTAACACCCAATCACCACCTGAATCAACAAAGTACAGCTAACAATCTCAGTATTACAAAAGTGTTATTGTTTAAGGTAAGACATACAGATAAGTCAGAAAATATTAAGACAGTAATATAGGCCTGCTCTAGGAACACCCAGGTTTTGTCATTGTGCCTGATCTGTACCTTGTTGGTCCCTATTTTCATGTGATAAAATACAACACAGCATGTGTGACACATTTCCACACTTCATGCAATTGAGCTTTCTTGGACAGCTCTACATAGTGTTGAGGAAGTCTTCTCCAAAGTCAATCATCTGTCTCAGCGCGCTCAGTATCAGTGAATCAATGTTATCATTCAGGTAGATTTCTGAATGGTAGTTCTTCACAGGAAAGATGCAGTTCAATGGAAGACCCAGCGATACACTGAATTCCTCCATCTAGGTTGAAAGTAACAAGATTTCAGTTGGTAAATTCAGGTGTTGACCTCACGTTTGCTCAAATATTGATATATGTTGACGGTAAAACTCACCCTTCTCATCAGCACCTTGCTCTTGTAGACATTTTTGATATCTCTTTTGACTTCAGGACAGGCTTCGTCAATTTTGGTGAGAATAGCCAGTTGGGGAATCCCTGCCGATACAGGACAGAAACCTACTCAGTCATTTAAGCATGTGTTTTTCAGCCAATTTGTCAACATTCATAAACCCAACGTGGCACCAAGATGGCACATGCAAATGATAAATATCCTGATATTTGCTCTTACCCATGTCACTGGCTGCTAGTCTGATGTCCCTCATCTTCTTCACGACTTCGCAATTCAGATGAGATACTGAGTCAGCAGGTATGACACAAACCAGAACATGAGTTTTGTCATGTAGAGCAGGGGATCCGTTGTAGCCTTGATCTTCCACTGACAATGAAGATGCAGGATTGAACTAGAAGAGAATGTATGTTCCAGTTAAGTAACGATATTTGCATGTAAACAAAATTTCTCTATTCTATAAGCGATGTCTTTTGTTTGTGAAAGTTTTAATGCAAAAAAGATTTCACGCGTCAGAGTTCAAGGAATCCAGTCATTTTACCTTGTAACCATCTCTCACATGTCCCTTCAAGGCCAATTTGATGTCCTCTGCACGCACTCCTTTCTGAGTGTCTGCTTCAAGGCCCATGATGTCAGTGAAGACCAAAGGGTAAAAGGTTCTGGGGTTTCCTTTTTGGATTCTGTAGGTTTTGTACTGGAAAACACGTGGATAATTTGAATCATTGTTTTCAAGTATCCTATACCAGTGGCAAATAAAGTACTAGGCATGTTAAGCTATATTTTACAGTACCATTTCACAGAACAAATGTACTATTTAGCTCTGTAATTCATAGAGCTAATAGTACATGGAACAACCTTCTCTTCTACGGTATATTATATTTATATATATATATATATATATATATATATATATATATATATATATATATATATATATATCATTTTAATGTGATCTGTACATATTGTGCATACCCTGTATACCTGTCAGTTGTATTACTGTTAACGTAGGAAGAATAGCTGTTATCTTAAAAATAATTAATGGGGATCCTGAAAATCAACTTGACTTTTGCTAATTTTATCGACACAATAAAAAGTTATTCATACTCTTTTGGTGAAACTGTACCAGCCTGCCTCTACCAAAGCGGCACCTGTCATTCTGCCTTGCATCACATTGTTGACAGAGTTGATGAAACTGGACCTGCCAGCACCAACCGGCCCATGAAGCAGAATCCTGAGATGCTGGACATCATTGTTGTCAGGATGGTAATCCTTCACATACTGCAGGTCTCTGTCTTTGTGACTGTTTGATAAAGAAGAGACTAAGATTAGATTGTAGATTTTAAATAACATATTTACTATCAATTTTACAAATGGCACATATACATTATTTTTGGGGTTCATTCTCAGTTGTCACAAACAGCAAGAGGTAAGTTTACCATGATTTTACTAGGAATGTTTAAATTACACTTTAACGTAATTAACCTACAGTTAACATGAAATAAAATAACATAAAAATAAATAAAGCCAGCATGGTAAGAAAGACTTTTCAGTTTGCACTTACCCCCACTGCATTTCCCTCTTGGTGACTCAGTATGCTGCAGTATATGTTTGTTTAATCCAATTCTATTATGCCAAACAAAACGCTGAAATTAAATCCTAAATGTATTAAATTGTTTTTCATTTCCAGATTAAAATGAATGTGACAAAACGAATATAACTACATTGTGGTCAAGTTGAAACCACACTGAAATTATGATCTTCAAAACTAGCTTACTCCAACAAAATAAAAATGAACACTGAATTTCTCACTTCTTCACTTTCTCAGTCTTTTGATCAAAAGAGAATTATGGCCAGAATAACATCCACCTCTATGGATACATTGATACAGTACATAAAACCTGCCCCTCACAGTCATGTTGAGTCACATACTTTTAACTGCAAAATCATATTTTCCTTCATTATTTAATGCAGTAATCACTACACACAAAGCAAATCAGTGTACATGTCAAGTATGTACTATAGCACAAGCTCTTAGTTTTCTTTCTTCTCCCACCAAACCTGTGGAAAGACAACATAGAAAATCCATACCTTTACTGTTGTGGTGCTGAAACAACGTGAGGCTTGAAGTGAGGAGTTGATTGGGAGACAAGAACCTTTCAAAGCCTCCTCCATGCCCTTTTATTCGTTGTGATAAACCATGTGACTTATTGGAAATCACCACAGTTCCCTGCAGACCTGACTTTCACTTTCACTTGTAAAATGCTGTTTTTAAATTTTATTTAATTTGCTTTCATTTTAGGAATGTGGCGTAAGGAAGGGATGGCAATTGAAATTCATGGGAATTTAAATGAGAAATGTCATGGTGATTTTTGATTGGATGAAGTTTCATTGTAAAATTAGATAGCCACCTATCATTTGTAAAACATTTGTAAAAAGTGACACCTACTCTCAAAATGATTGATAGGATTAAAATAAAACACATTTTGGCACTTTTTAAAAGATTACAAAGAAAGAAAACAAAGAAAGTTTGTAGGCAGTGAAGAAAGCTTTTGTGAAATGTGAAATAGAATAATAGAAGATAGGAGTCATCTAATAAAAAAGTATCCTGAGATGGTTTATTGTGGGTAATAGCCTAAGCCTTTGCAAACATATGCCACAAGTGATCATTGGTTCGACCCAAGCCCCACCCTATTTCCACATGTTTGCTGTGATCGATCGGTAGAAAGAATTAGATAGGCCTATGACCTATTACACTGTAAAATCTAATTAGTTGACCTTACTTAAAAAAAGTATGCAAACTCGTTGCCTCAAAAAAATTAAGCAAAGTAATCTTAAGATTAGTGAGTTAGAAAAGCTTGTTTATTTTAAGTGTGCAGTACTAAATCAAGTAGTACAACTAAATAAAAAAAATTAAGTTCATGTAACTTAATAGCCATGCTCAGTGTTAACTTAATTTTTTCATTTTGTGTGGACTGCTTGATACAAATTTAATCCCACTTAGAATTACTAAATACCTACAACTTACTACTCACTCATTTTTCAAGTTCACTTAAATTAAACAAACCAATTTCCTTGAATGGGTCCTTGTCCTTCTCTCTCTCTCCCATTTCTTATCTATTTTAGCTATTATTACCTAATAAAGGCAAAAACACCACAAAAATATACTTTAAAAGAACACTCACTGGGTTGATTCAGCTGCATTACATTTATTTAAAAAAATAACTGCATTATTGACAGATCTAGGCTGAACAATAAACGTTTGATATTGTTATTACTTTTGATTCCAATTCTCCAATATAAAATTTGTGTTTTATTACTCAAGTAATTACCTTACAATAATCAATAAAATTACTGTTCTCCTCTTGTCATATTTAATGTATTTTAAAGCTAATTGTAAAATTGCTCATAGTGTGATCTATGTCTGTTAGGCTATTGTAATAACATTATGCATTAAATCTATTATTCAGCCTCAAGTGTTCTGTTCCCAAGTATCACTTTCTTGTACATTCAAGTACAAAATAGCAGCTAAACAACAAACTTGTGGATTGATTTGACTGAACATGACATGGAGAAGGGAAAAATAAAACCACATTTTTGTGAGCTAATTCTATGCCTGTAACAGTCTCACAATATTAAACAGGTAAACACCTGATAACTACAGGACTTCAGTGCATGCAAAATCATTGCATTTCTGATCAAAACTGAAAGTACAACAAATGCTTTTGTGTCCCAAAGCGAGCATCGGTCCAAGGTTTAAAACAACACAAAGAAAAACATCACTCCTTGGGTTTTGTATTTGTACTACATTACAACTATTAAAAGTTTTCCCAAAACACAAATGTAAACAGGTCAACCTTGCTAGGTTCCTCTCTGACAACATTATCTAACAACAACTCTTTGCAACACAAGGTAGCGCTATTTCCACCATTAGCATACCAGCATAACATAGTACAGACTTTAATGGAATTTTTTTTTTTAAATTGAGATCATAAACAAGCCAGCTCAGTTGCATGAAAGCATCAAACGTTCTCTGATAACAGGAGAACATTAATGGCTGCATAACTTACAAAGTGCTATCTGACAGCTGATGGCTCTTTACTGGTCTAACCCAGTAGACTGTTCTTCAGAGTTAACAGTTTTGGTGGGAGATTTTTCTTTCCCAGTCCAAGCATCACAGTCTGAATGAAGTTGAGTGTATTTGCCATGCATTTTGGATAATCCAAATGCAAAGCATATGTAAGCCCAAATAACAGACAAACTGCCTGAGGCAAGTTTTTAATACGATCCATGACAATACTTCCCTCCAGAATGATGGCAGTGGAGATGGGCTGGAGGTTCACTGAACTTGGACCCTCGTGAGGACTATCTTCACTGACAACTGTCAGCACACCAACAGTGATGCATTCTAGGGCCTCGTCTCTCGCTGTATCCTACAAAGACACACACACATTCTTCAGCATGGCAATTTATGCTCTTCTATAACATTCATTTTTAGTGTTGAAAGCATTTGCTAGAGAATATGGTTTAAATATGTGTTCACACTGGATTGTTACAATATAGCCAACAAAATAAATTTGGTATGGTTAAACTAAAGCTATGGTCCACAAGGTCCATATATTCTTGAACAGTGACACTGACTTTTCAACCTAGACTCCTGCTCCTTAGATTTAGAATTAATTCCTTAATTCCTTAGAATTAATGTGTACGTTTATGTGGCAAATGTCATTTTTATTTACTGGCTGTTTAAATACCTCTCAGATTAGCTGTGGAGGAATTGCTATACAAAATACATCAATCACTGTACAAAATGTATATTGTATATTGTGCAGATAGAATTCCATCTTCTACACAGATATAGTTCTATTTTAATGCAGACCAAACTTTTTCTTATGTGCAAGTACTTACAGAGCATGTCTTGAAGAATTCACTGGAGTCTTCACCAAGTAAAATGGGAATGCCTTTGAGGACAACAGAGCGAAGTACTGTCACGTCTGGTGTCTAATGATACACAGAGAGAGAAAAGACCAGTTAACAGAGTAATTTGCAAGGCACAAGCACAAGTCAGACACGAAATAGAATAGGTTGGTCTGGATCATCTCATTTAGAACTTGATTGATGAACTATCATACAGATCAAAAGCAAAATGAACCTACTTACCATCCAGCTCATGTGCTGCATCAGCTCACTGAGTTTCTGGCCAACAGTTCCCTTTTTTGTTTTGAAAAGTTCGATGAAACGCGGGGTGTACTGGTCCAGAGCCTCAAAGAAGTCTCCCTCAAGATTCTTACTGGCGATTCTATTAAACTCGGCAAACACCTGAAAAAGTAGAGAGAGGGGTGGGTAGGGATGGAGAGATGGCAGAGGTGTTAACATTCCAACAAGTGTGTTTGGATTATTAGCCACACACCTTGAATTTCTTTTTGATTGGCATTATTTTATTGGTTGAGAACAAAAATAGCTTACCTGTCTCTCTGTGAAGAGTGCTGGCCATCGTTCAACCATGTTCTGTACAGCAGGCTCCTTTTTTACAATTTCTTGTCTGCGTAGTGGGAATGATTGGTCCATCATTTGTGAGATGAGAGTGCCACTGGGTTGTTTTTTCTTCATTTCTTCCACGAGAACCTTTCTGGCATTTTCAAGGCTTGTTTCATCATGTCCTTCAGGTAAGTTAGGCAGGTAGTTTGCTTCACCTCTTTTTGGCCGTTTGATATTCTTGCTTGAGGATTCTCCTTCTGGGTTGCCTTAAGTTAGTTGACTGTGGTGATATCCCCAATCATAGGTCGACACACAGTGGTAGTCCTGTCTTTTAAAAGCACAGACTGTTATTGTTGGTAGCTAAAGTTAGCTAAGTTAGCATAGTCCTAACTTAACAGCCTAGCTTAAAATAAAATGATACATCCAGACTTGTTCTGATGTTCTGCCATGTGAATGCCCTCCTGTTCATGGCAACTCACAAACCGCCGGGATCAGTCTCTCATCGTGAGTCAGTACTCGATAAATTACTGGCCTCAGAAAAAAAAAAAATCAACTCAGACAGCGGGTCTGCGCGTGCACGTGACGAGCACGCCCGCGACCGTTACACTAAAGTTTCTCCTCGACAAAAGTCTTTAATGTTCCCTATTTTCAACACTGTGGAAGTCGTGGGTTGAAAAAAATAATAAAGCATTGACCAAGTTTCATCAAAATGTAGCCACGTTATGTCCATAATAGTTCAGCTAGCGTTAGCCGACATTACTACACACATCATTACTAGCAAGCACGAAAAATATGGCGCTTACTTACAGAAAGAAAACGGTCTAAACAAGGGTAAAATATTACTCACCAAATGAGTGTGCCAAGCACAAGAATGCTGAAAATAATAATCACGAGTGCCGTTGCAGCGATTAGGTCCAGCTCGATAAGTGTAGAGAGGACGGATTTGCGCATGCCCACAGGTCGGGAAAAAAAAAAAGCGGGCGAAGTTTTCAAATCCATAACCGAAGCAAAAGTACTAATACCACTCTGTGAAACTACTCTGTTACAATACATCACGTATGTATTATTACATATGCAGTGATGTAAAAAGTACAATATTTCCCTCTGAAATGTAGTGGAGTAAAAGTAGAAAGTAATATGAAAAGAAAAAAAACTCAAGGAAAGTAGGCTACTTAAAAGTACTTTGTACTTAAGTGCAGTATTGAGTAAATGTACTTTACTCAATAGTAATTTAGTAATGCTACATTCCAACACAGAAAAAAAGCACAATTATCAAAAACATACTTTTTCTAAATGAATCCAGCTCAAGTAGACTGAGCTGGTGAGATTTTTCAACCACAAATTACAAGTAACTTACTAAAAGCGAGTGTTAATAGCAATTTGATAAAAACTGATTTAAGTCAATTTACTATTTTTAATTAAATACCATGTTTGCATTTACAGTGTATAAGACAATTACCCTACATGTGTCAGTTGTATTTATTCATTTAATCGACCTATGCACTGACCAGTAGCCTTAAACAATCGCCAGACAAATAAAAAAATTTATAACAATGAGTATTTCTGCTACATACAGGATGAGATATGATTCATTGTCCATATAGGCTGTGGGTTTATAGGCCTATTTCACTTGGCACATTGGTCTTTCTACACAGAATACCTACTGTGATTTTCTCTGTATGATGAAAATACATTCCTACTAGATGATCAAAGGATCTCATTGCAAAGTTGTCAAGCCAAGCAGTAGTGTAGTTTGATGCATGCAGAGTTCATATTCCTCCTCTTATTCTGTAGCAGAGGTGGAAAGAAATTACATACTTTTTGTTACTGTGATTTATTATTTTAAAGTAACAACTTTGAGTACTTTCAAAATGCCTGTACTTCTACCTGTGTAATTTATTAAAATATGTAAGCAATAAGTGTCAACACCGAATCACCACCTGAATCAACAAAGTACAGCTAACAATCTCAGTATTACAAAAGTGATATTGTTTAAGGTAAGACATACAGATAAGTAAAAAAGATTATTAAGACAGTAATATAGGCCTGCTCTAGGAACACCCAGGTTTTGTCATTGTGCCTGATCTGTAACTTGTTGGTCCCTATTTTCATGTGATAAAATACAACACAGCATGTGTGACACATTTCCACACTCACTTTATGCAATTGAGCTTTCTTGGACAGCTCTACATAGTGTTGAGGAAGTCTTCTCCAAAGTCAATCATCTGTCTCAGCGCGCTCAGTATCAGTGAATCAATGTTATCATTCAGGCAGATTTCTGAATGGTAGTTCTTCACAGGAAAGATGCAGTTCAATGGAAGACCCAGCGATACACTGAATTTCTCCATCTAGGTTGAAAGTAACAAGATTTCAGTTGGTAAATTCAGGTGTTGACCTCACGTTTGCTCAAATATTGATATATTTTGACAGTAAAACTCACTGTTTTCATCAGCGCCTTGCTCTTGTAGACATTGTTGATATCTCTTTTGACTTCAGGACAGGCTGCATCAATTTTGGTGAGAATAGCCAGTTGGGGAATCCCTGCGGAAACAGGACAGAAACCTACTCAGTCATTTAAGCATGTGTTTTTCAGGCAATTTGGTAACATTCATAAAACCCAACATGGCACCAAGACGGCACATGCAAAGCGATAAATATCCTGATATTTGCTCTTACCCATGTCACTGGCTGCTAGTCTGATGTCCCTCATCTTCTTTACGACTTCATCACTCATACGAGATACTGAGTCAGCATCTACGACACAAACCAGAACATGAGTTCTGTCATCTAGAGCAGGGGATCCGTTGTAGCCTTGATCTCCCTCTGACAATGAAGATGCAGGATTGAACTAGAAGAGAATGTATGTTCCAGTTAAGTAACAATATTTACATGTAAACAAAATGTCTATTCTATAAGCGATGTCTTTTTGTGTAAAAAAAGTTTGAATGCAATTTCACACGTCAGAGTTCAAGGAATCCAGTCATTTTACCTTGCAACCATCTCTCACATGTCCCTTCAAGGCCAATTTGATGTCCTCTGCACGCACTCCTTGGTTACTCGCTTCAAGGCCCATGATGTCATTGAAGACAAAAGGGTAAAAGGTTCTGGGGTTTCCTTTTTGGATTCTGTAGGTTTTGTACTGGAAAACACATGGATAAAAGTTTATATCACGCATTTATATCATTGTTTTCAAGCATCCTATACCAGTGGCAAATAAAGTACTAGGCATGTTAAGCTATATTTTACAGTACCATTTCACAGAACAAATGTACTATTTAGCTCTGTAATTCATAGAGCTAATAGTACATGGAACAACCTTCCCTTCTACGGTATATTATATATATATTATTTTAATGTGATCTGTACATATTGTGCATACTCTGTATACCTGTCAGTTGTATTACTGTTAATGTAGGAAGAATAGCTGTTATCTTAAAAATAATTAATGGGGATCCTGAAAATCAACTTGACTTTTGCTCATTTTATCCACACAATAAAAATAAAAAAGTTGTTCATACCGTTTTGGTGAAACTGTCACCAGAGACTGCATCTGCCAAAGCGGCGCCTGTCATTCTGCCTTGCATCACATTGTTGACAGAGTTGATGAAACTGGACTTGCCAGCACCAACCGGCCCATGAAGCAGAATCCTGAGATGCTGGACATCACTGTTGTAAGGATGGTAATCCTTCACATACTGCAGGTCTCTGTCTTTGTGACTGTTTGATAAACAAGAGACTAAGATTAGATTGTAGATTTTAAATTACATTATATTTACTATCAATTTTACAAATGGTACATATACATTATTTTTGGGGTTCATTCTCAGTTGTCACAGACAGCAAGTGGTTTACCATGATTTCACTGAGAATCTTAATTAACCTACAGTTAACAATAAATAAAGCCAGCATGGTAAGAAATAGACTTTTTAGTTTGCACTTACCCCCACTGCATTTCCCTCCATGGTGTATCTAAAGCTGACAAGGAAATTACACATTTAAGATGTAAGCAACATTTAAAAGAAATAACTTCAATATCAAGCAAGAATTTTGATTTTCAATTATAATAATTATTGAACAATGCTCTGCAGCATAACTTACTAGGAGGAGGAGGAGGAGGTGGGGGGGGTGGGGGGTCGGTAGGGTGTAGAGGGTTGGGAGTCTGCATTTCCCATTGCTGGAAAGTACGTTTTAAGTTATATGTATACATGTGCAATACTTTGTCCTAATGTTGAAGATACATTTAATTTATTACCTAAAACCTTGAGAATGAGACTTTGACAATGAATACCTCAATAAAAAAACTTTCCAAACTTTTATTACATTTGCAATGGGTTGTTGCAATATATCAACATTGTAAAATTGAATCAGTATGCTGCAGCATATGTTTATTTAATCCAATCTTATTATACCAAAAGCTGAAATTAAATCCTAAATGTATTAAATTGTTTTTCATTCCCAGATTAAAATGAATTGTTGAATAAACTTAGATCGAGTTAGATCGCATACGGATCTCTGCCATAGAAGCATCAGGGCAAAGTTTATATAGTTAAAGGAAACAATAAAGGGGATGAATATGCAAAAGCGCTATCTACTAGGGGAAGGACTAAAAGCTGACGAAAAGCATTGAAAAGCAACCAGTGAGGTCACAAGGTTGCACGGAGCACCTATCTGGGTACACGTGGCTTAAGAAAGTAATGGGGGAGGCTTTCTGGATGGTACCGGCTCTTGGGCGACTGTGTTATGATCTGACCTGACCTGTGGCCTGCATTGCCAGGCACCAGTCGTTCTCCCAACAGATAGATTAGGCACATCCTGTTCTCCCAGCATATGATATGTGACTATTGACAAGACATGCACCCAGACACCTTGGCGCCTCACCCTGTGTGACTCAACATGCTAAGGCCTAAGAAAGAGCAGCATCTAAAGAAATATAGGGGATAACAAATATAGGGGATAACAGTAAACAAATCAATATACCTAAGGTAACTAAGGGTGGGGCGACGCGTCGACGTAATCGACGTAATTGACGACGTAAATACGTCGACTTCTAATTTATGCATCGACGCGTCGCGAGACGTGAGCGAGCTCGCAGTTTGAACGTTTAGCGGGTTAGGTCTATGCAGTGATGGAGAAGCCAGCATCGAGCTCGCAAGATCCGACCGAAAAAGAGCAACCCTCAACACCTAACGTTAAACGACCTCGCCCTCACTCATCTAAGGTGTGGGAATACTTTAAACGCGGTGCTGCCAAACGAAATAATGTTGTCGTTTGCACTCTGTGCAAAATGGAAATGGCTTTCCACTCCAGCACGACAACTATGCTGGAGCACTTGAAACGGAGGCACCCCATCGTTTCACTTGATGGGTTATGTTGGTACTGTAAAACGCTAAACAGAGCATTTTATTTTGTGTAAAACTGAGGAACTTTTATTTGTAAGTTGCTGTACTGTGCGTTAATCTGACTTATTGTTTGGTCAAATATGTTACAGTGAGAAGTTTTTGATATTGTGGATACTCCATTTGTGGATAATTTGGAGAAGTAGAGATTTGTAGAGAAGTGTTTTTTTGTTTCATTTTGGCATAGCCTATTTTTTTATTTGACTGTAAAACAGTAAAATTGGAATTTTATTTAGTGTAAATCTGAAGAGTTGTATTTTTATATTTTTATTTATTTGTATAGAATTGTAGTTTTACTGTGCATAACATAATTTACATTTTAGAATTATATTGTTTAATAAAATATTTAATTGAGAATTTTTTTATATTTATTTGGGGAACATTTGGGAGGAAATAGTAATTTTATTAATCGAGCAATAGAAAAATAATCGTTAGATTAATCGTCAAATTAATCGTTAGATTAATCGATTAATCGAAAAAATAATCGCTAGATTAATCGTTTAAAAAATAATCGTTTGGTACAGCCCTAAAGGTAACATACGTAAATTCTTCCACATGAATGTAACAAAAATAATATAACTACATTGTGGTCAAGTTGAAACCACACTGAAATTATGATCTTCAAAACTAGCTTACTCCAACAAAATAAAAATGAACACTGAATTTCTCACTTCTTCACTTTCTCAGTCTTTTGATCAAAAGAGAATTATGGCCAGAATAACATCCACCTCTATGGATACATTGATACAGTACATAAAACCTGCCCCTCACAGTCATGTTGAATCACATAGTACTTTTAACTGCAAAATCATATTTTCCTTCATTATTTAATGCAGTAATCACTACACACAAAGCAAATCAGTGTACATGTCAAGTATGTACTATAGCACACTTAGTTTTCTTTCTTCTCCCACCAAACCTGTGGAAAGACAATATAGAAAATCCATACCTTTACTGTTGTGGTGCTGAAACAACGTGAGGCTTGAAGTGAGGAGTTGAGTGGGAGACAAGAACCTTTCAAAGCCTCCTCCATGCCCTTTTATTCGTTGTGATAAACCATGTGACTTATTGGAAATCACCACAGTTCCCTGCAGACCTGACTTTCACTTTCACTTGTAAATCCACTGACTGTGTAGATCCTTTTGCAAAAGCTTCAATAAAATACCACAAAGACAGTCTTGGTCTGGTCTCTCACTGAATCTTCCACCACAGTTTGAAGTAAACAAACTGTATCAGCAAGTCATGTACATTTCTACATTAGGGTGGTTCAAAAAAATGAACTTTAAGCTAGAGGCCAGGGCACCCCCTCATTTTGTTAGGTTAGCCATTTGAATACTACTTGAGCGTGGTGTAAAGCTCTTTGAAGAATTCAACAGTCTTATTACCAATGATGAGGAAGAAAAGCAATTCCTTCTGCAAGTTGCTGAAGCAAACCGTAGAGCTATTCCTACTGAAAGCACAAAAGAGTCTGTTGTTGCTGCCATTATGAGAATGTGACATTGTGACTGATATTAAGAGTTTATTGATATTCTTATTTATTCAATATTCATATGATTACTACATATTATTCTATTGCATTTGTAAGATTGTAAGAAATGTTTTTTTGAGAGTAAACAAATACTAAACATCTATTTCACCTAATATGTCTCATGTCATTACTTGGCGCCATATTTCAAATATTTTAAGGTCATTGAGCACCGTCTTCTAGTTGCAGTAGGAAGCTAAAATTTTGGCAGAAGTATTCAAATGGCTAACCTAACAAAATGAAGGGGTGCCCTGATTTGTAGCATGAAGTTCATTTTTTGTCATATGTTTGTGGACCACCCTATTCTACATGTTACAAATTACAAACGTATTACTCAGCAGGTTACATTAGGCTATGCACCAGTTATGAACTGTGCTACAACTTGCAACACACCAATATTCATGCATTGAAATCATATTATAATCTCTTTTGAATGGCAGTGTCATGGTATCTATGATGTACTGCACAGGCATTTTACTTTCACTTTCATCTGATATGATTTCCAGAAAACAGCCTCTTTGAAACAGGATCCTGCAGTAATGGTTGGTAACTAGTGGTGCAGGTCTGTAGGTCTAACCCTAATGTTTTTGTGCTGGTTTATTATCAACCCATAGGGCTGAACCCCTAATAATCTGGTTCACAGATGCAATTTGTAATATGCCTGTGAATGTATGACAGCTTATAGAATCACTGCAGCTACATGAAGTTACGCAACCTTTGAGAATCCATTCTAATCTGTGTCACCGGTTCAAAGTCTCATGTATGAGGTTAAAATGGTTTTACATACTCAAACATATTCAGTACTGACATGGGTACTCACATACACAGTTTCTTTCTCTCATCTGATTTCTTTGAAATGGGTCTCTTCTGGGAGAGCAGTCTGCTGTAGTGAGGAGAATTCCTTCAACCAGAGGATTCAGGCTTTTCCCATCATTATTAAGGCCACGATGATACAGATGTTTGCTTTAATCAAGTTT
The DNA here is from genome assembly GCA_034670385.1 of Hoplostethus mediterraneus. Classification (NCBI taxonomy): domain Eukaryota; kingdom Metazoa; phylum Chordata; class Actinopteri; order Trachichthyiformes; family Trachichthyidae; genus Hoplostethus; species Hoplostethus mediterraneus. Next base: position 736,566 of record JAXDDW010000056.1, read on the forward strand.
TATTTCTGTCTTGATTCAAAGCATTAAACTTTATATACGCTTGCACTGATCAGTTCTTAATCATCGCTCCTACTTTCTAGTTCTTTCTCTCCTAATATTGAGACCTTAATCACATAATGAGAAAAGATGTCATAATTACAAGTTAATGTTTCCACGATTAACAACATCTTTTCTCATAATATCTTTAATCGTAATTACAAGATATTTATCACGTAACAATGAGGGAAAAAATGTCATAATTAAGAGATATTTTTCTCAAAATAATGCCAATTTCTCCAAACAATCGTTATCACAACAAGAATAAATCTTGTAATTCTGAGATAAGATCTCATATTTATGAGAAAACAGGCAGATTTTTCCATCTGAATGAATTCAATATGGTTCCCTAAATGGCAGTAAGCTATAAGTGAGAGGAAACGTATAAAAGCAGCAGCACTGTGAACTAAAGACACTCAACTATCAACATCCCTTCAACACCAAACATGCAGCACAAGGCAGAACTATGGAAGACACCTGAACATGGTATGTATTTTTCCATTGGTATATTAATTCATATTTATTCATTTAAGATAAGATAAGATAAGAGAGACTTTATTAATCCCGCCGTGGGGAAATTCACGTTACAGCAGCTCACAACAATAGAAAAAACAGAATATAGAATAGAATAGAATATACAATAAACAATATAGTGCAAAAAAAACAAGTGTGCAAACAATAGAGTGCCATAAGAAAAAGCAAACAGATAAACAAGTAGTATTAACAAATTAAATATTAAATATATTTACAAGGTGGTGGAGGGGTAGATGATTGACTGGTTGTTGGGGGGGGGGGTATTGCACAGGTCCATATAAGAGAGGAAAGATTAGACTGTTGACTAGACTGTTGGGTTGAACAGCCTAACAGCGGTGGGGATGAAGGACCTGCGGTAGCGCTCCTTCCTACACTGTGGGTGACGGAGTCTGCCGCTGAAGGAGCTGCTCAGGGCCTCCACTGTCTGATGCAGTGGGTGAGAGGTGTTGTCCCTGATGGAGGTCAGCTTGGCTAACATCCTCCTCTCACCCACCTCCTCCACAGAGGGCAGTGGGCAGCCCAGGACAGAGCTGGCCCTCCTGACCAGCTTGTTCAGTCTCTTCCTGTCCCGGTCAGTGCTGCCCACTCCCCAGCAGACCACAGCGTAGTGGATAGCAGAGGCTACCACAGAGTCATAGAAGGTCCGTAGCAGGGGCCTGCGTACTCCAAAGGACCTCAGTCTCCTCAGAAGGTGGAGGCGACTTTGGCCCTTCTTGTACAGGGCGTTAGTGTTGTGTGACCAGTCCAGTTTATTGTTGAGGTGAACACCCAGGTACTTAAAACTGTCCACCATTTTATATCCCTAATTTAAAAAAATTGCTACTGATTGCAGAATCACATTTCCCTTCAACATAATTAAGATCACATTTTTCATGTGTGAATAACAACACTTAATGTCCCAAATATTCTGGCCAATATTAAAAGAACGCGATAGAGAAGCCAGGACTAGAATTGTCCACAGGTCTGCATTAAGCGTCGGGTCCTTCTCTCCCGTTCACATTCAGGACAGTGTCACAAACGTTTGTATATGTAGATGACGTTGTTGCAAGAAGAACAGCGATGCTCCACATCTTTACAGGAGTCCACGCAGAATGGGATACAACAGCAGAGAAGGCACCTGCAGGAGGAGGAAACAAGTGAAGCACTTCACCAAAATTGATGCAGGCACCCCTTGGACCAATCAGTAACTAGATGTGTCATCACTCCAAGTTTCATCAAAAGCAGACTGGTGATTGTAGCAGTAATGGCTTTTTTCAAATGTGAAAATGATCCCTTTAATTATAGCGCCCCCATCAGAGTAATCAGCGTATTTTTTAAATGCTAGAACACTATGAAAATGCCCCCATTAGGCCAAAAAGTATACCTTTTAAAACACAAAACCAGAATCAGATCAGTGGTGTCTAAGGCTACGTACAATTTGAAAAGCCATATTTATATTTAAGTATGCGTTTTTGGTGGTTTAGTGTGGACGGCGAGGTTTTCGAAAACTCTAGACCCGAAAATGCTGTTTTTAAATTTAATTTAATTTGCTTTCATTTTAGGAATGTGGAGTAAGGAAGGGATGGCAATTGAAATTCATGAGAATTTAAATGAGAAATGTCATGGTGTACTTTAATCTCACTGTGATTTTCCATTGAATGAAGTTTCATTACAAATTTAGATCTCCACCATTTGTAAAAAGTGACACCTACTCTCAAAATGATTGATGGGATTCAAAAAAAAATTTAAATTGGCACTTTTTAAAAGATTGTAGATGACAGCAAAGAAAGTTTGTAGGCAGTGAACAAAACTTTTGTGAGATGTGAAATAGAATAATAGAAGATAGGAGTCATCTAATAAAAAGTATCCTGAGATGTTTTTTTGTGGGTAATAACCTAAGCCTTTGCAAACATATGCCAAAAATGGGCATTGGTTCGTGTTCTGCCCCCAGATAAAAGTTTGTGATTTTAAAAATGACTACACAGTGACAGTTCTGTAGAGAGTGACCTTTATTTTGGTAACCCACACGTGGTTTGTTTATTCCTCGTAACCTAGCAACCACACTAACTGTCGGTCACTCGTGAAGTTCTTGAGCTCACGGAAAGCGATAGCTGTAAGTTCAATAGTTTGATTTTCATTACAAATGAACATGAATATTTAGTTCACGTTGGAATACTGTAGGTTGATGATTTATGTGATTGGGAAATGTGTGGATTCATGTCGCATGCGGACCAAATGTACCGATGGTACTGTATGCTAGCCTAGTGTTTGACCTGTGCATAGCTAGCATAGCACATTGTTTGAGTGCATGTTCTGTGAATAGCTAGATGTAATGCTAGGTAAAACGACTTGCTGTAAATAAGACACTAAGTTTGTATTGTTTTGTGTTACAGTTTCACTCTTTCATATATTGAGAAGAAAATAAAGGAGCAGGCGCTCATTTTCCTGGCTCAAGTAAAGAGTTTGGCTTGCTGTTAATCTGAGTTAACGCCCAGGGAGAATGTGAATATGAATGTGTATGAATGGTTAGATTCCCCTGATGTGCAGGTTGGCACCTTACATGGTAGCGCCTTGCCATCAGTGTATGAATGTGTGTGATTGGGTGAATGTGGATGTAGTGTAAAGTGGTTGGAAATGACTAGAAAAGCGCTTTATAAGTACAGACCATTTACCATTTATCACACAAGCCACAAATGCTCTATTCTTCAGCTATTAGCAATTTGACTGAGGACCTCACTGCACTGACCACCCACTGCCTTTGTTGGCCTGTGCAGCGGCAGTTTCCAATTCAAAGCTGAAAGTTGAAACTGGCCTCATGTTCTGTGGTCATCTGTTTCAGTGTGAAATAGAGTTAGAGTTTACACCTCTAAGTATGTCCGTTTACACCTGGCATTAGAATGCGTCTGTGATCGTCTCTAGTGATTCGGATCTCACTTCCCCGCTCTATATGCAAATAAACACGTACATCATCATACCAGTTAGCCTGATAACATATCAATTACCAATCATTCGCTATAAATCTCGCGTTCTGTCACTCGCGCCAACCACGGCGCAGAGATTGAGAGAGAGAGAGAGAGAGCGCGACAGAGAGAGAGAGAGAGAGGTCTACGGTCTTTAAATTACGTTTTACGGTATAGGACATTATTGTATTCGTTTATTTTGTAATGTGTATGTATGTCGATCTTTTAAAAGACATGTTGACATAAATATACCTATACCAGTATAGTCATATCTCTCGTTGTATTGGTTTGCCCTCTTATGGACATAATGCGCTGTGTTTTTTTAAAAGGAATAATCGATAATCGTAATTTTGGCCAATTTTGACAGCGCTGCCGCTTAAACAGAGGACGTGAGTTGAGTAGGCGGTCCTTCAGTGCAACCCAGAACGCATCGAGTGCACACTGCTAAAAGAATGTGGTCATATCGGTTCTAGACCACCTCTGAATGTGGTCTGAGCATGCGATCTTAGATGCGATTTGGGTGCATTTACATCAGTACTTAAAAGTGTTAACTTGATATCTGATCGCCCAAATCTTAATGCCTAGTCTAAACAGGGCCTCTGTCTCCCTCTGGTGACTGTCAAATGTGACCCTGGCTGTCTTTCACAATGTCCACAGACCAGAGACTCAGTTTGTGGTTTACTGATGACTGAATTTTCATTCGAAAAAAGTTTATTGACACAAATTCATAAAAACATACACTGTTTACAGTCATAAAAACATACACATCTTTGGCGAATAAAACAATCAAATAAATAAAACAGTCACATATAGCCACATCTGTAAAACCATATTCTTCAGTTTAAAACAATAAAAGCATTTGTTTTAAAACAGCTTACAGATAAAAGGCATTGTTTTATTAAAAGATTGTAATGGTCTTGTGTATGTCAGTGTAGGTGTATTTAAAGTGTCATTTAAAAAGGAGTGCATTCATTTAAAACACAACAACAACACATGATAAAAGCTCTCTTCAATGCTTTGTGCAGGAGCGGGGTGAGTCCCTAACAAGGCTAAACTCATCCCACACCTCCGAACAGATTTGGTCTCTCGGAACCTGTTCCTGGTGCTCAGAGGAGACCCTCGCCCTTCTCCTCCTTCCCACCTGCCTCACCCGGAGAGCCAGGCCGCCGCTGCCTTGACCCTTTTGTGTGTGGGCTACGACTCCCTCGTCCGAACGAGCACAGAGGCGAGTCTTCTTTGTGGCTGCGTCCTAGGCCTGCCGCCTGCAGCGACGGCCGCCTGCAGCGACGGCCGCTTGCACCGCCACTGCGGCCATTTGGATCGCAGCCACGGGAGGGATCTGCATGTGCTTTCTTACCGGCAGGTTTCTGGAGGTCCATGTGGCGTCTTTGGTGGCGGCCAGGGTGAGCCACTGTTTAGAAAAGTCCGCTGCCGGTATATTCCTTTGGCTCACCCTGCTGTAAGGACCTCCCCTGCTGGTAAGTACGGGGATTGTAGGGAGTCGGCCGTTGCCCACTGGTCTACAGCAGTGCTGCATTCACAGAGCAGATGCCTCACCGACTCGGGCGCGCCACAACCCGGTCGAGGGCAGGTTGAAATCGTTGAGTTGCCCCGGGAATGCATAACAGACCTGACTGGGAGGATCACATGAGCCACCATCCACAACAGGTCCCGGAGTCTGTTCGGGAGGGCGGGATGGTTCACATTGCGCCAAGACTGTTGTGGGCTCGCCAAAAGCGAGCCCGTGCACTGGACTCACTGACTCCCGCTCCTGCACAACAGACATGGGAGAAAGGTGGTTGGTTAAAATCTGCAACTCCTGCTTTAGGTAAAAAATGTCTGGATAAAAGACATGTGCAGATGGCAGGCTATAAATTGTTAAAATCTTTAGTGTGCTGGGGTAAGACCCCATCCAGAACCGCGTCACTGTTGTCTTGGGGGCTCTGGACGGGGCTGTGTGTGTGGTGCAGTGCAGTGTATCTGTTTTCTAAAAACAGGTGGAGGTCCGGGACTCGTTCTTCTCCTCTCTCCCTGTGCCTCTCCATCACCTCACGCACCTGGTCTCCCAGAGGAAATAAAAGAGTCGTAGTGTCTAATTCTAAAAAACACCCTACGAAATGGGAAACAAACAAAGAAAATTTAAAAACAGCAGTTAATCAAGTAACTGTGAATGGAGCTCCTCCTTCACCCTTATAGGGGAGAGGGAAGGGATTGGAGCTTCATTCCCTTTCCGGAGTCTGACGGCCGGACATGGAGGTAGTGCCACGTTCAGTGCAGACTCCTTTAAAAAAGAGACCTGATTGGGGGAATTGGGGAGGAAGACTCTGGACTCCTCCACAGACGAGCTGTCTGAGGAGTGCTCAGCTCTTCCCCGCTTCTCCGAGGCTCCAGGAGTCTCAGAAGACAACTCCGATGCAGGCCTCTTGCCTTGCTGGGCATCAGGGAGGGAAACCACGGAGCTGTCGCCCATTGACTGGTCACCCTCGTTAACGGTGACCAAGCTGCTGGTGTTCTCCGTGTTGTTGGGCTCAGCTCCGCCCTCTGCCTGCATTGCCCCACCCGCTTCCGCACACTCCATTGGTGGGGCAATAACAGGCACCTCCCCTTCTCCCGCCTCACCTGACCTCTCTCCACCAACCACAGGATTTGGTGGGAGATTTGAATTTTTTTGCCCAGCCTCTTCAATTAGCTCTCTAACTGCCATTTCTTGTCCGCCATTTTCCTCGGCTTTTCTCGCAGCCTTTAGCTTGTTGGCAAAAGAGTTTGGGCAATCTCTGAAGAGGTGGTTTGACTCAGAGGTTGCACCTTCTGCCATTGGTACACTCCTCAAAAGTGTGCCCAATTTCTCTGCATTTGCCACACATAATTTTTTGGCATGCTTCTCCAGGTGCCCGTGCTCACCACACTTGCGGCACAGCTTGGGCTGGCCCTGGTAATGTATGTAGCAGGGCCGGCCCTTGGCATAGGCGATATAGGCAAATGCTAAGGGCGCCAGAAATGGGGAGGGAAAAAAAAAAATCACAAAAAAAAAAGTTAGTTACTTTTTTTACTAATATTAGTTAGTAATATATTATTTCGAAATATGAAATAACCCCACAATGTAACTCCATAGCATATTAAATAATAGAGAGGCTTTTTTCTAAGTTCATGCCACCTGCGCACCCCTGCCTCCAGGCTAATTAGACGTTACCTGCACTGACTCTGGTGACTCGATGCTCGAGTTGAGTTAATTAGGCTATCTGACGTGACGTCGTGATGTCGAAACGACCTAAGCTCTCCGGTGCCAAGGGAAGAAAAAGAAGAAGAGAGTCCTGCAGCCTTGTGTATAGAATAGTGTCCGCTGATTCGACCACTTTTTTCCGTTTTGTAAAATGACAAAACATGACGAAGATATCGAAAGAAATGGAACGCCTGCCCGCCATCCAATTCCGTCCTATTTATACGCTCGGATAAATATGTTTTTACTATCAAATTAAAACTATCATATCTCAGGTTTTACATGGCCTTGGAACATCAAACAAAGACTAGAAGAAAGCTTCAAGTCTGCATTTTCGAGGGAAGTTGACAGCAGCGCTCTATGCGCTCTAGTTGTTACGGTGCTTTGAAAACGGCACGTCATCTGATCACGTCATCTGATCACGCCGGCGTGATCATAGATCGAAAATTATAAATATCTATAATATTATTATTATGTCACTTGTTTACTATATTGACTGTTTGATTTTGTGGGTTATTTATTTTCAATGAAGTAAAATCTTGACAAAAGTGTGAGTGCATGCTATTGGTAGTGTAGTGAAACTGACTGATGCTAGGGGGCGCCAGCTAAAATCTTGTCTAGGGCAGCAATTTGGTCTGGTATGTAGCCTCGGTTTTCACCCAAAACTACCATAGATGGCAGATGTTTCAGGCCTTGGTAGCCCTGGGGGTCCTGCCATTGTTGAATGGGGACCCTCCAGGCGCAGTTCCAAATGCCATCCTCATCTCTCACTTTGGTAGCCTGGCCTTTCACCGTGCAGTATCTACCCAGCCACAGACAAATATCATCAGCATTCACCGTTTCATTAAACATCCTGACAATGACCACTTTCGCGGCATTGTCAGTCAGTTTCTCCACATCGAAGGCTGAAAACTGGGCCTTCACATTGTCAAATTTTGTCCAGAAGTTTCTGAACACAATCGCAGAAGCAAAACTAACATTGAATCCTTTGTTAAAAGGAAGAGTTAAAATGCAGTTTAAATCATTAGCCGAGAATCCTAAAGCCTTTTGTATCAACTTTCTGGAGAAGTCCAGTCTGGACATCTCCAGGAGCCTACCATCTTTTTCCTTCAGATTAAAACGCACACTGTGGTGCCTCCGCATGCCGGCATGGGCAGCCGACATGGTGGAGGCCCCACAGCTAAAAACTAAAGGCTAAACAACACAAGGGCTAAAAGCTATAAAGACTGCAGGTAAACCTACAGGACTTAAAATACTATAAAAGTCTAAAACAATAAATAACTAATACACTTACCTTCTGCTTGGTTGGCCTGGTCCAGATGTTCTCCGTCAGAATGCAGGTAAGCAGTCCTCTGAGCCAATGGGTTTCTTTTATGGGTTTTACAATCACGAGACCCAGATTGTTTTCTCCACAAAAGAAATAGGCAATATCCTCCTGCGGCTCAGTAAAACACCACCACAAACAGGTAATGCTTCAACCGACCAGTAGGGGGGATCGCTGTCTTAGCCAAAAGGCCGAGAAGTGAAATAAGTGAACGTTTACGCACTTCATACAATGAAACCCCACTAATGCTCAACCAACCCCCACTACTCATGCTCAACCCCCATTGGCTCGCAGAACTGTAGGGGCCTGAGGAGTGATGTCTGCAGTTGGACCCTTCTCCCAATGACAGCTTCTGTAACTTCAGGGAAATATTTTGGGTCCCACCTCCTGACACAGTAGTTCAATAGATAATCAGTCCATCAATAGATAAAGCATCAATAGATAATACAACAATCGAAAATGTAATTATCAATTCATTTATCAAATGGTGAATTAAATATTATTTTCTCAAATTGTTCATCTATTTATACTTTAATTTATCAATTTGAACATTTATTTATTCATTAATTGATTGATTTGAACATTTATTTATTTATTAATTGATTGATTATTGATTTTTCAATTGATTTATCTATTGACGAATTGATTATTGCGTGTCCCTTTTGGCCCCCCCATATATTTAAACTTCAACGATGAACATATCCAATGTTCTGGTGCTATGATAAACTTTTGTCATTTGACACCGGTATTTTTATTTTGCATGCTATATTAGATTTTGAACCCAAAATGAGCAGTAGAGCATTCTGTGTTAACAGTTTTGCACATTGAAAATCTGTTGTGCAAATTGAGTCAAAGCAATCGAAAAAAAATGTAATTAATTGCATATTCTGTGAAAACAACATGAATTGTGTTACAGTTTTTTTCAATTGCTAAGACACATTTCTTGAAACCTCCACCCATTTTATCAAAACTTCAAACACAAAACCCCTGACTCTTCTGGCAAAATCAAACAATCGCCTCAAAACCATTGAATCTGTGCTCAAAATCAAACAATCATACACACAGCCAGTCAATATATAAACACTAACAGAGCATTCCTTAGAAACTACATCAGAAAATTGAGAACACAGCGCCCAGGGCATGGAGTTACAGAAAAACATATTTATTGTATATAAACGTAAAAATAATCAGTATAGTAATCAAAACTTAGTACAGTGAATATATTGTATACTGTAAGTACCGCAAGTAATATAGTATTGAATGTCTGTATATTCAGCAGCAAAAATACAGTAAGAACAAAGAAAACTCTAAATGAAAAGCACATTACAGTACACTCAAAATCAAGGTCAATGAGGGATTCATTCTGCCTCAGCATCAGGTCTTTGTGCTGGATCCGGCCAGAGGACTTCGTCCACATCACATGCAACGTTGTTCCTTGACAGGCAACATGCCTGTGCCACCTGTGCTCTCTGAACTGGCTTATATTCTGTCCAATTAGTTTGATCACATCATTTGAAACAAGTGTGAACAATTTTGAGTTGTTGTGTGTACAACTGTGTTGTAGTTGTGTTTAACTTTTGCCGCCCATGTTTACCATTTTGCACACAAGTGCATCACAGTGCAAAATGTGTTTGAATATGTTTACAGAATATGTTTACAGTTTTGCCGAAAGAGTGATTGATTCAACAAATGGGTTTAGGCCACTGAGCATTTGGTTCAGAGAATGGGGTTTAGTGTTTTAGCAATTGAGAAAAACTGTAATGGTATGGTCCACAACTGACGGATGTTGTGCTAATTGTGTTTAGAGTTTTGAAAATGTGACTACAGATTGGACAAACGGATGTTAACGATTGTAAATAACTGTAATAAGTGGATCGGGGGATACGAGTGCCAATCCGAATACATCTCAGTTTACAGTAGTAGGCCTATTGACCTATTATAAGACAATTAGCCTACATGTGTCAGTTGTATTTATTCATTTAATCAACCTATGCACTGACCAGTAGCCTTAAACAATCCCCAGTCAAATAAAAAAAATAATAACAATGAGTATTTCTGCTACATACAGGATCACCGTCAACACCGAATCACCACCTGAATCACCACCTGAATCAACAAAGTACAGCTAACAATCTCAGTATTTCAAAAGTGATATTGTTTAAGGTAAGACATACAGATAAGTCAGAAAATATTAAGACAGTAATATAGGCCTGCTCTAGGCACATCCAGGTTTTGTCATTGTGCCTGATCTGTAACTTGTTGGTCCCTATTTTCATGTGATAAAATACAACGTAGCATGTGTGACACATTTCCACACTCACTTCATGCAATTGAGCTTTCTTGGACAGCTCTACATAGTGTTGAGGAAGTCTTCTCCAAAGTCAATCATCTGTCTCAGCGCGCTCAGTATCAGTGAATCAATGTTATCATTCAGGCAGATTTCTGAATGGTAGTTCTTCACAGGAAAGATGCAGTTCAATGGAATACCCAGCGATACACTGAATTCCTCCATCTAGGTTGAAAGTAACAAGATTTCAGTTGGCAAATTCAGGTGTTGACCTCACGTTTGCTCAAATATTGATATATGTTGACGGTAAAACTCACCCTTCTCATCAGCACCTTGCTCTTGTAGACATTGTTGATATCTCTTTTGACTTCAGGACAGGCTTCATCAATTTTGGTGAGAATAGCCAGTTGGGGAATCCCTGCCGATACAGGACAGAAACCTACTCAGTCATTTAAGCATGTGTTTTTCAGCCAATTTGGCAACATTCAAAAAACCCAACGTGGCACCAAGACGGCACATGCAAAGCGATAAATATCCTGATATTTGCTCTTACCCATGTCACTGGCTGCTAGTCTGATGTCCCTCATCTTCTTTACGACTTCGTCACTCATACGAGATACTGAGTTAGCATCTATGACACAAACCAGAACATGAGTTCTGTCATCTAGAGCAGGGGATCCGTTGTAGCCTTGATCTCCCTCTGACAATGAAGATGTAGGATTGAACTAGAAGAGAATGTATGTTCCAGTTAAATAATGATATTTACATGTAAACAAAATGTCTATTCTATAAGCGATGTCTTTTTGTGTAAAAAAAGGTTTGAGTGCAATTTCACACGTCAGAGTTCAAGGAATCCAGTCATTTTACCTTGCAACCATCTCTCACATGTCCCTTCAAGGCCAATTTGATGTCCTCTGCGCGCACTCCTTGGTTACTCGCTTCAAGGCCCATGACGTCATTGAAGACAAAAGGGTAAAAGGTTCTGGGGTTTCCTTTTTGGATTCTGTAGGTTTTGTACTGGAAAACACATGGATAAAAGTTTATATCACGCATTTATATCATTGTTTTCAAGCATCCTATACCAGTGGCAAATAAAGTACTAGGCATGTTAAGCTATAATTTACAGAACAAATGTACTATTTAGCTCTGTAATTCATAGAGCTAATAGTCCATGGAACAACCTTCCCTTCTACGGTATATTATATATATATTATTTTAATGTGATCTGTACATATCGTGCATACTCTGTATACCTGTCAGTTGTATTACTGTTAACGTAGGAAGAATAGCTGTTATCTTAAAAATAATGAATGGGGATCCTGAAAATCAACTTGACTTTTGCTCATTTTATCCACACAATAAAAATAAAAAAGTTATTCATACTATTTTGGTGAAACTGCTACCAACAGCATCTGCCAAAGCGGCGCCTGTCATTCTGCCTTGCATCATATTGTTGACAGAGTTGATGAAACTGGACTTGCCAGTACCAATTGGCCCATGAAGCAGAATCCTGAGATGCTGGACATCACTGTTGTCAGGATGGTAATTCTTCACATACTGCAGGTCTCTGTCTTTGTGACTGTTTGATAAAGAAGAGACTAAGATTAGATTGTAGATTTTAAATAACATATTTACTATCAATTTTACAAATGGCACATATACATTATTTTTGGGGTTCATTCTCAGTTGTCACAGACAACAAGTGGTAAGTTTACCATAATTTTACTGAGAGACAATAAAATGTTTAAATTACACTGTAACTTAATTAACCTACAGTTAACATGAAATGAAATAACATAAAAATAAATGAAGCCAGCATGGTAAGAAAGACTTTTTAGTTTGCACTTACCCCCACTGCATTTCCCTCCATGGTGTATCTAAAGCTGACAAGGAAATTACACATTAAGATGTAAGCAACATTTAAAAGAAATAACTTCATCAATATCAGGCAATAATTTTAATTTTCAATTATAATAGCTAATAATTATTATTATTGAGCATTGAACAATGCTCTGCAGCATAACTTACTAGGAGAAGGAGGTGGTGCAGGTGTATTTCCCATTGCTGGAAAGTAAGTTTTAAGGAATATGTCAACATGTGCAATACTTTGGCCTCATGTTAAAGAAACATTTAATTTATTACCTAAAACCTTCAGAATGAAACTTAAGACTTTGACAGTGAATACCTCAACAGAAAAGACATTTGCAACGGTTACAATGGGATTGAACAAACATATGCTGCAGCATAGTTGTTGCAGCAAGTTGCAACAACTATGCTGCAGCATATGTTTGTTCAATCCAATTTTATTATGCCAAACAAAACACTGAAATGAAATCCTAAATGTATTAAATTGTAAAAATGTAATGTATTAAAATAAATGTAACAAAAATAATATAACTACATTGTGGTAAAGTTGAAACCACACTGAAATTATGATCTTCAAAACTAGCTTACTCCAACAAAATAAAAATGAACACTGAATTTCTCACTTCTTCACTTTCTCAGTCTTTTGATCAAAAGAGAATTATGGCCAGAATAACATCCACCTCTATGGATACATTGATACAGTACATAAAACCTGCCCCTCACAGTCATGTTGAGTCACATACTTTTAACTGCAAAATCATATTTTCCTTCATTATTTAATGCAATAATCACTACACACAAAGCAAATCAGTGTACATGTCAAGTATGTACTATAGCACAAGCTCTTAGTTTTCTTTCTTCTCCCACCAAACCTGTGGAAAGACAATATAGAAAATCCATACCTTTACCGTTGTGGTGCTGGAACAAGGTGAGGCTTGAAGTGAGGAGTTGAGTGGGAGACAAGAACCTTTCAAAGCCTCCTCCATGCCCTTTTATTCGTTGTGATAAACCATGTGACTTATTGGAAATCACCACAGTTCCCTGCAGACCTGACTTTCACTTTCACTTGTAAATCCTCCTCCCTCAAAATAGAAAAAAAGGGAACTGCAAAGGAACATGCTCACATTGGTAGTGTACTAAAACTGAATACTAGTTGCATAGACTTGTAGAAGTGCTGAATCATTGAGTCCAACCTTTAACCTGAAAACATCATTGAGTGTGAGACCAAAACCAAAAGCCCTTTCATTAGCTGTGTGAAACCATGTGACTTCAAGGGAATACCACAGTTCCATCTATGCCCTCCCTATGCCCTCTACCCACAGCTTCAATAACTTAACTAACTCAACTCAACTCAACAACCAGAGCCTGCAGGATCATGAAGGATCCTCATCACCTCAACAACGGACTGTTTCAGCTGCTGTGGTCAGGCAAGCGCCTCTGCAGTCACCACCAGGGCCCCCACCAAGACCCACACACTGCCCCTCTTATACACACACACACACACTCAGACACACACACTTAGGTAATGACTATGTAACCCACACACCATTAGGCGGTCTGTTGGTGGGGTGTCTGCACCTTTAAGAGTTACGGCGTTTTGCGACGGTTGCGGTGTTGCTGTTGGTTAGGCTACATGTGTGTTGCAGGAGGCTAGACTGCGTATGGGGAAGCATATGGAGTTCGCCATTGCCAGCACTATCTCCGGTGTAATGTTAAACACCAACCAGCTATTGCCATATCCATACTTTTGTCAGGTGAATATTCGTGTTTTGGCACTGGTGCTTGTTTGTTCAACGGTTTTATGTGTTTACAGATTTAAGATTATATATGTTGTTGTTGTTGTTGTTAGTGACTTAAAATTTCTAATCGTTCTTTTAGCTAATTATGTCAATAGAGTTTGGCTACGAGGTACTGACTGCCCAATGTTTAAAAATGTATATTAAGTTAATTTGTTCTGATATATACAGTAGATCCCGCAGAGGACATCTAGCGTTGTATCCAAGTACTTTTTCCCCCCTTGGGACTTAAGAGCTCTATTTCTTTTCTTTTTTTTGTTTCTTTTATTTGAATGGTAGGCCTACCAATGTGTCTTGATGAACACATGTAAGAATATTTTTGTTTCCCTTTGGACAATTAAAATACAATATTGCGTAAGTTTCATTTTGTTTATTGTACTGAATAAAGAAGTCAAAGATATATTTCAGTTCATTTTTAACAACCAGATAGTATACGGCTATCAACTCTGGAATAGATTTCTCAAATTGTTGGTACAACTTAAGTGTTTAAGTGTTGTCCTAAGTGTCAGGTTACAACTACACATAATTTATAGTATATTACATTCAGACGATTTCCCTTAATACTATATTTTAATTTTCAAAGTGCTCTTACTGTAAATACTGTGTTGTTTTTTTATAAAAGAGCTCTTACTGTAATTACTGTGAATATTCTGTTGTTGTTTTTTTATTGTAAATACTGTGTACTATTGCACTTTTGCACATTCCCGTTGAGCATTGCCACTTTTTCATTTCACTACACACCCCGTGTGTGTATGTGACAAATAAAGTTCTTGAATCTTGAATCTTGAATCTATTATAGTTCAGTTGACAGAGAGTCAAGCTGTAGTTTGAAGTAAACAAACTGTATCAGCAAGTCATATACATTTCTACATGTTACAAATTACAAACGTATTACTCAGCAGGTTACATTAGGCTATGCACCAGTTATGAACTATGCTACAACTTGCAACACACCAATATTCATGCATTGAAATCATATTATAATCTCTTTTGAATGGCAGTGCCATGGTATCTATGATGTACTGCACAGACATTTTACTTTCACTTTCATCTGATATGATTTCCAGGAAAACAGCCTCTTTGAAACAGGATCCTACGGTAATGGTTGGTAACTAGTGGTGCTGGTCTGTAACCCTAATGTTTTTGTGCTAGTTTATTATCAACCCATAGGGCTGAACCCCTAATAATCTGGTTCACAGATGCAATTTGTAAAATGCCTGTGAATGTATGACAGCTTATAGAATCACTGCAGCTATAACCAACATGAAGTTACGCAACCTTTGAGAATCCATTCTAATCTGTGTCACCGGTTCAAAGTCTCATGTATGAGGTTAAAATGGTTTTACATACTCAAACATATTCAGTACTGACATAGGTACTCACATACACAGTTTCTTTCTCTCATCTGATTTCTTTGAAATGGGTCTCTTCTGGGAGAGCAGTCTGCTGTAGTGAGGAGGATTCTTTCAACCAGAGGATTCAGGCTTTTCCCATCATTATTAAGGCCACGATGATACAGATGTTTGTTTTAATCAAGTTTTATTTCTGTCTTGATTCAAAGCATTAAACTTTATATACGCTTGCACTGACCAGTTCTTAATCATCGCTCCTACTTTCTAGTTCTTTCTCTCCTAATATTGAGACCTTTATCACATAATGAGAAAAGATGTCATAATTACAAGATAATGTTTCCACGATTAACAACATCTTTTCTCATAATATCTTTAATCGTAATTACAAGATATTTATCACGTAACAATGAGGAAAAAATGGCATAATTAAGAGATATTTTTCTCAAAATAATGCCAATTTCTCCAAACAATCATTATCACAACAAGAATAAATCTTGTAATTCTGAGATAAGATCTCATATTTATGAGAAAACAGGCAGATTTTTCCATCTGAATGAATTCAATATGCTTCCCTAAATGGCAGTAAGCTATAAGTGAGAGGAAACGTGTAAAAGCAGCAGCACTGTGAATTAAAGACACTCAACTATCAACATCCCTTCAACACCAAACATGCAGCACAAGGCAGAACTATGGAAGACACATGAACATGGTATGTATTTTTCCATTGGTATATTAATTCATATTTATTCATTTTATATCCCTAATTAAAAAGATTTGCTACTGATTGCAGAATCACATTTCCCTTCAACATAATTAAGATCACATTTTTCATGTGTGAATAACAACACTTAATGTCCCAAATATTCTGGCCAATATTAAAAGAACGCGATAGAGAAGCCAGGACTAGAATTGTCCACAGGTCTGCATTAAGCGTCGGGTCCTTCTCTCCCGTTCACATTCAGGACAGTGTCACAAACGTTTGTATATGTAGATGACGTTGTTGCAAGAAGAACAGCGATGCTCCACATCTTTACAGGAGTCCACGCAGAATGGGATACAACAGCAGAGAAGGCACCTGCAGGAGGAGGAAACAAGTGAAGCACTTTACCATAATTGATGCAGGCACCCCTTGGACCAATCAGTAACAAGATGCGTCATCACTCCAAGTTTCATCAAAAGCAGACTGGTGATTGTAGCAGTAATGGCTTTTTTCAAATGTGAAAATGTTCCCTTTAATTATAGCGCCCCCATCAGAGTAATCAGCGTATTTTTTAAATGCCAGAACACTATGAAAATGCCCCCATTAGGCCAAAAAGTATACCTTTTAAAACACAAAACCAGAATCAGATCAGTGGTGTCTAAGGCTACGTACAATTTGAAAAGCCATATTTATATTTAAATATGCGTTTTTGGTGGTTAGTGTGGTTTGGCGAGGTTTTCGAAAACACTAGACCCGAAAATGCTGTTTTTAAATTTAATTAAATTTGCTTTCATTTTAGGAATGTGGAGTAAGGAAGGGATGGCAATTGAAATTCATGAGAATTTAAATGAGAAATGTCATGGTGTACTTTAATCTCACTGTGATTTTCCATTGGATGAAGTTTCATTACAAAATTAGATATCCACCATTTGTAAAAAGTGACACCTACTCTCAAAATGATGGGATTAAAATGTAAAAGAAATTGGCACTTTTTAAAAGATTGTAGATGACAGCAAAGAAAGTTTGTAGGCAGTGAACAAAACTTTGTGAGATGTGAAATAGAATAATAGAAGATAGGAGTCATCTAATAAAAAGTATCCTGAGATGTTTTTTTGTGGGTAATAACCTAAGCCTTTGCAAACATATGCCAAAAGTGGGCATTGGTTCAACCCAAGCCCCACCCTATTTCCACATGTTTGCTGTGATTGGTCGGTAGAAAGAATTAGATAGGGCACATGCTACTGCTACCTCCTCTATCTCCACTATGAAAGTAATAGCTCCAGTGTGCAGTGGGTGCTTGGATGTCTTACCCAAAGATGGTGAGACCACCACAGACTGCCCATGTCATCAGGCCTGGTTTGTACTCTGTCACAGTGACCACTGTCTGCTGGCAGTGGGGACACATGGCCTGGCCTGGGCTCTCCTGCAGATTGGGGGTTACCACCAGATGGGTCACTGAGGAGAGAGACACATACATAAGATAGAAGCTCTGTCTCTATTTTCTCTACTTCCCTTGTATCCTCCTGCACACATCCGTCACGTTCGATTAGGATTATAGAATTGGATTATACAGTATACTGTAGTTGATTAGATTTGATTCACTGGATGTTTGATAACCAGGACTGACAGGATATGACAGAGAAACCTGAGCCTGAAATTTCTTGAGGCTCTTTAAATGAAGTGTTTGTAAAGAGTGTATAGTGATGACCCTGTATTTTGGGTTACAGTGGGATCAGACAGTGGGATTAGAAATTACAAAGATTATTTTAAATTGGTGAGATGGTAAGGGTTAGAAGTTAAATGAATACATAAAATGTTTTACTGAGGAATTTGGGAAGTTTAAAAAAAAAGTCCTGGAGAAACAGCGACAGCAGTGGTTCTGAATGTGAAGGTGTCAATTTTACATTAACCACTGGATGGCAGTAAAAAGCTTGGAAGCGTCTAAAGCTCAAAACCCCGCCTGTTTCTTTAGCCCCGCCCCGTCCCGCAGCCTCCCTCCAAGGGTACCTCGTAACGCTGGCAACACTAGCTATACTACTTGTTATCCACTAGAGAGCAGTCAAATTCAGGCTATCGATCTCTGACCTAACCAACTCCAGCAGCTCCTTTTATTCATGCAACAGAATTATTGTATTGTTCATTTTCTTTTTGTATATTGCATTTTGACTGCAGTTTCATTGATGCTCAAGTTGCCATTTCTGTTGTGTTGCATGAAATTTTTTGCAAATAAGCTGTAGTGTTTCTACATTGTGTCTGCTTCCTTACTGAGGAACTCAGCAGGGTCCATCCTCATCAACACGCATGAGCTCCAAAAAAAAACAACAGTCTTTTATGTGATTAACTCACAACAAATACATAACTGTTGAGCATGATGTCTTTTTGGTGTCATACTAAAAGTTCACAAGGCCATGTCATTTTGTACAAGACTGTGAGTGAGAGAAACAGTAAAGATACTTCAAAATTGAGACCAATGTAATTGTGACAATCACAGTACATGCTTCATGTATATATGAACTGTGGTGTAGTGGCTCTGTTGTGTCATGATGTACATTATACACATGGGCTACACGTGTTGGGGTAATATGTCTTGGGTGGTTACATATAAGTGCATACTGAAGAGTCCTCACCAAGCCCTGACAGCAAGCAATACCCTATCTGTGAACAAACGCTGAACAATAGTTTTCTCACACAAGCCACAAATGCTCTATTCTTCAGCTATTCAAATCAATTTGACTGAGGACCTCACTGCACTGACCACCCACTGCCTTTGTTGGCCTGTGCAGCGGCAGTTTCCAATTCAAAGCTGAAAGTTGAAACTGGCCTCTGGTTCTGTGGTCATCTGTTTCAGTGTGAAATAGAATCACTGTGATATACTGTACAGTGTGTGTGTGTGTGTGTGTGTGTGTGTGTGTGTGTGTGTGTGTGTGTGTGTGTGTGTGTGTGTGTGTGTGTGTGTGTGTGTGTGTGTGTGTGTAAACTAAGTATGCATGCATGCCTGTGATGTCATATACACAAAACAGTGATATCTTTGATTGTGCCACTATTTAACATTTCGCTTGTATGCCTCACCCGTTGTGGCAGCTTGAGGCGGAAGAGCAGGGTAAACACCTGCGGGACCAAAGAGCAGATCAGTAAAGCACTCTTTGACAGAACAAGCCTAATTTGTATAAACTACCTACATAGAAACTGCAGTGCCTATAAATCATGTACCAATAATCTGCAAATATAGGTGTGGAGAGGTAGATGTGTACACAAAGGTCCAAAGAGGTGCGGAGGTGCAATGAAGTGTGAGCAACCAAGCCTTTTTTATGTGCAGCATTTATTCTTTGTAACCCCAGCGTGGGTGCTCGCTATTTACAGCGGCAATTAATAAAATGAATGATTAATCTATGAAAAAGATAAAACTTTTGATTGAAATAAATGTATGTGTTGTGGTTATGTAGGTTCAACAAAAGACAATGTGTAAAATAAGCTGCGCGCACTCAATTACACAGCGAAATGCCAAAGTGTTGTTAGGGCAGGAAGGTAAGGAGAAAATAACTCCTGTCAAGGTTAAAATGACATCTCAAAAGTGACAGTATTATTCTTCAAATTAGACAGTGACCACAGACACTGACCTCCCTGGTATCGTGGGGGTGGCAAGGGGAGGCAGGGAAGCCAGCCCTTACAAAAAAGTCACATGTGAAATCTTCCATTTCATATGGATATGCTTTACTCACATGTGAAATGAAATTTCCACATGTGATTGTCCCGATTCACATGTGAAAAAATGTTTACACATGTGAAAATGAAGTCTGTGTCACAAAATCACATGTGAATTTGACATTTTCACATGCGATTGGCTTTATTCACATGTGACAAACGAAAACACGTGTCCAAAAACCACATGTAGGAACACTCACATCTTGTTTTCCACGTCATTTCCACGTGTGACTTTTTTGTAATGGAGGCTGAGGGCACGTCCCTGCCTGGGCCTCCACTGCTCAAATCAAACTGGCTTAGTGAATTCAAGTTGCCCATACATAATAATTGAAGTCATAAACAAAGGCAGGAGGAATTAACAAATGATAGCGTGTCCAATGTGCAATGTCCATTCTAGGGGAATTAGTCACTGACATGAAACGTTTCATATCCCCTTGTACTTCCCGCAAACCATAACCATAAACCCTAAAGTAAGCAATCCATTCATGAATCACATCTCGGCTTTTTCCATGTGAAGCCTGGGCCAGGCGTAACTCAAGGCTAAAATGACACCTCAAAAGTGGCAGACTCATTCTTTAAATTAGACAGTGACCACAAACACTGACCTCCCTGGTATACAGGTGCTCCGGGGGAGGCAATGAAGCCAGGCTGAGGCACCCCTGGGTAGGGTGGCGCCGCTTCTTGTGGTGGGAATCCTTTATCCATCTTCAAAGACCTTTACTGGAAACAAGTTCGAAGCACGTAGAGCTACTGAAATAAGCAAAAGCATTAACTTTTAGTAAAGAATTGGCTGAACTGAAAATACATAGAGAAATTAACGACAGATTAGATTTTCACACAAAGGGGAAAAAGAAAACTTCACCCTAGAAGGCAAAAAGGCTTCAACATCCCAGTCACAAAACAAATAGATCTGATTTCTGTTACCTCTGACTTTGCAAATGAGGAAATGTGAACATCAATTTTTGTGGTTAGCACAATAGAATGTCACAAAAACGTGTCATAATTATTGTCTTCAAAAGGTGTCTCATAAACAATGGCAGGAGGAAATCACACATTCTACGGCAAATAGACGAACTAGTCACTGACAAGTTTCATATCCCCTTGCACTACCCGCAAACATTTAGACAGAACTGAGAACAGTTTAACACGGTGGCTTTTTTTTGCCATCAATTTTTTTTCTTCTGCTTTATGCTTTATGCTTTATGTCATGAACCCTAAAGTGAAGCAAGCCTTTTACTCTGTTGTGTCCATTTCCGCGTTTCCTTAAATTCTGTACAAATGTAGAATTATACTCTTGCAGTGAACCATCCGTTTACACTTGACCAACATCATCAAAGCATATACCACCAGTTGATCACTTTGATGATGTTTGTCAAGGGGACTGCCAAGGGCAATTTTTCAGGTACTTTGTAAAGTACTTGAGTTAACTTTAAAGTAATCACTAAGCAGTTCCAATACAACAGCTTCAATGTCATGTGCTACGTGGGAGGGGTGTAGGGTAAGTGAAGGCATATGGCAATGATGGAGCCCATGTTCAACCACTTATGCACATGCACTTAACTGTTCTCATACAATGTTTGAGTGTTGAAGACTATCTTGCCCCGCACCACCATATCTCTCTCTCTCTCTCTTTTCCCTGGTTCCCTCCCTGCATAATCAGTTATTGATTCATTAAGAGCGATGAAACCCTAATGCATTTGTGCAACTCTCCCACTCTCCCATGTGAGCTGTATTGTGCATATTGTACGGATTAGTACTCCGTCTGTATTGTAAGAATATAAGCAGGATGTCGTGTGATAATCTATCCTGATGTGTTTGTTAGTGTTACATAGACAGTGAACAGGCCCAGTCAGCCACTGCATGCGTTCATGGGTTCATCATAAATCCTTATTAAATCAATTAGGGCAACATGACCTGACCACTCAAGTGAGTCAGCATTCTCGTTCACCACACAAATGTATTTGTGCCACACCTTTTCTTGTCCAGCTGGTTGCTGTTGTGCATGGTTAGTCAAGGCTTACAGCATAAAGAAGAAGAAAAAAACGTCACCGTGTTCAGATGTTCATAAACAAAACCCAAGTGATTCTATATGAAACTTTACATCTGTTTCTATAGTGTTTAACAACTATTATAAGTTATACCAGTGGTATCAGCATTCAGACAACACACATGTATTGTGTGTGTATGTACAAATATTTTACTTCCTTTACAGAGTACTACAAATGCTGTAGGCTCTAGCCCATAAGCTTTGCATGGACAATTTGCACCAAACATGCTAACTCAAGTTCACTAACTGTAACATTAAATGCTCAAAATCCATGATAGTATCTGAGTTAACATCCGTCCAGCTGTAATATTACTGTCTAGCCAGTCTGCTAGCCTTTCTAGCTAGTTGGATAGCTAGTAGCAGAGGATTTATCAGTACAAAAATGTTACTGAATATTGGGGATGGCCATTGCTTTTACTGTTTCATTCTTGTTGATTTTTGCTTTATTTATTCATTATTTTTATTTTTATTTTTTAACTTTTTTGTAAAGTATTTTTCTTAGTTTGAATAATATGTAACAAGGTGTTTCTTTAACTCAGTAACTACTTTGAGTACATTTTTACTTTTACTTTCTTTTCTTTTTTTTTTAAACCGGTAATTTTAAGTAAAAATGTAAGCAAAGTAACAGCACTTCTACTGGACGAGTCTAATGTCTAATCTGAACTGACAGAGCTCTCCCATCCATGCCCCTCATCGTCGCCGGGCTCTGTCCTAACCCGGCACATCACGTCTATGAACCGGCATCCCTGACCTACTTACCTGTCGCTTTTCATCAACGGAGAAAAGAAGGTCCGGGTCCCCTGGAGCTGCTTGGCCCTGGGCGAAGAAGACACTGAGAAACCAAGAGACGGAGGGAGGGAGGGAGAGAGAGAGAGAGAGAGAGTACGACTGAGAGAGACACTCGAAGCGAAGGGAGTGAAATAGAGAAAGGGGCGGAGAGCTGCTCTCTGACTTCGCTTGTCTCCTTACCGCTAATTGGAGTCATACGAGCAGAACATTAATAAAGTCTGTTTAAATGTAAAATTAAAAAAACATGGCTTTTGAAGATGGGGAGAGAGAGAGAGAAAGAGAGAGGGTTCTTTTCTTAAAAAAATTATCAGGATTTATCAGGACAAACAAAGTCATCCCAACTGGACTCATCACCTCTCTAATTGCATTGTGTAATGGCCTTTAGCTACTGTCACGCTGTGTTTAAGCTGTGTGTGTGTGTGTACAGCATCAAGGGCTTTTCAGCCACCTTACTTAGGTGGCTTACTCAGCTTCAACATTAGCATTTTAGGGTCAATGGTCAGTCGTTTTCTGTTCATTTTGCATGGTATCTGATCTTCTCCTGCTCAGTGTTCACCCCCTCCGTTGTGACCAGTTGTGAGGACACGGTGGTTGTCTGCTCCTTCCCAGATAACAATGAGACTTGGGCCAGAGTCCACTTGGCACAGTCGGTCATAATGCCCTTGGGTGCCCTTGGGTGACCCCTTTGAAGCTACACACATGACTTAAAATACATATTCTCCCAAAAAAGTGGATGCAAAGGATGCCGGCCATATCCGGCAAGCTACAGTCGGGCCAGACTCTTTCCGTGACAATAAACCAGCATTCACCCAAGCCCTCCACTGCCGGAGTCGGCGTGGCTCTGGCACAGCTGACAGAAGCCGATTCTGACACTCCGCCGATTGTGCTGTCAGTGAAGCGAGCGCTGGCCCGATTCTCATTGCTATCAAAATGAAGTCGGGCCGTCTCCGGGTTCCGGTGTCGGGCCAACTAAAGCTGACTCGGCATGTGAAAATTGGGCCGCGATCGGGACGGCATTTCTTTGCTATCTGGGTTGTCTTCTTCTCGTCCTAGTCTGGTCAGGGTCTTGGGCTGGGGTCTGCCTCTCCTCCCGGTCTGGTCTGAAGTGCCAGGAACAGCAGAATCACCCCCAGAAGGAACAGGCAGAGGCGGGAACCCATCGGTGTAGGATCATGGATCAGGAACATGGATCCAGGCAACTTTCGCTCCAACTTTTACTGCACAGTGGATGGTGAGAGGAACCTGGTATGGCCTGTCCACCTGGGATCTGGGGACGTTCTCCTCTGGTTGTTCCAGATCAGGACCCAATTTCCAAGTTCTATTGGGTTGGGGGGTGTCAAGGGATTCACACTCTGGCATGCTTTTTCTGCCCCCTGTAGGTCAGATCAGAGACATGCATCACATGCTTGCCAATCTCTGCTGTAGATCAATAGTAAGAGAGGGAGTGAGTCTGCCTGGACACTGCCTGTTATTCATGGACCCTGAGTCCAATTCTCTTAGCTGGCATGCTTCTCATAGCCATGAATGCTAGAAGCAGCGCTGTAATCCAAGCTAGGCCTGTTTCTTCCCATACTTTTGGTCTTTAACTTTCTATTTGTCCTATCCAACAGGATGGGGGTGATAGGGGCAGTGTAATTATTGATTAATGTCCAGCATCCTACCATCAGCTTGACATGAAAATGGGGGCTTTTGTCAGAATCAATCCTGTCAGGTACACCAAATCTAAGAACGATGCCTTTCAGGAAAGTATTTGCAACGGTCTTTCCTGCTTCCACCCATTTGCTGTAGCGATCAACAATAGCTAATCAGTTTTTTCCCTTGGTAAGAACAGGGAAGAGGCTTAAGACTGACTGTTGAAGAAACCTTGGTGGGTGTTATTTGGGCACATCCCTGTCATTCTCAAGCTTTACTAGACTAGATCATTAAAAAGAGTAAATGGGATGAACACAGTTGTGACGATACAGGACTAAAAGCTGTCAAGGGTGATCCTGTATCCTAGGCTGACGGGGGAGAAAGTAGTCCTGGTGAAGAAACGCCTGAGAAAGAGCAAAACTCTCCTTTTTGACCAAGTCCAAGGGAAGTTACTGCACCATTCACACAATACTGCACTATTCATAGCAATCTACTGCAGATGTATGTACCACAAACAGACCCCATTGCAGATGTATGAGTTTAAACTAACTAAGTCTTGTAAGTCTAACTAAGGCTGTTTTCACGGATCTCTGTGATGTCTGTTATAGAAATCAGACCTCACTGTTTCCCCAACAGTAAATATTTGGATCTTTCGGAGCGTGTGTCATCATGGATAACCAAATACTTTTTCCCCAAGACATTTTGTTGTAGCTAGTGTGAATGATGTAGCTGTAAACACTGATGTGATGATTGTGACACATGACGGCCCGGTGACTACTCAGAGGTCACAAGACTGTCGCAAGAATATTACCCAATCACATCTGGAATGTCCTGTGCTGCAATGCTGCTTTAACAGGATGAGGCTCTTTTCTATTAACTAAGGATCCACAGCGGCTTGGTCTGGGGTTTGTCTATTTTCACTAACTGGCCACTAGATGTCAGCACATTGCAACGTTATAATATGTGACACTTAAATGACCCCCTGAAAATTCTCTTGACCCCTCCCCCCACCCCCCCACCAATAATCCCTCTCTAGCAGATCTGACAAACAGAGTCTTTCCACAGCATGGGTCATGCTCTATGATCACTCTACACCCATGGGATGACTAATCCTTTCCTGCTTTCTCTCCTCCAAAAAACACTTTACACTATCCTCGAGCACACAAGCTTAAAAGGCTCCTCGGCCTCCTCTCTCCACCTTGTTCCTTTGTTTATCATCCTTTTGCTCGAGTGTCTTCTCACAGTGTGCCAAGTTTTGTTTGGACAAATACAAGTCTTCTGAGAGAAAGAGAGAGAGATATGTTGGGAGTAGACATGGAGGTAGGAAAAAAAGAGGGACAGCGGGAAGGAGAAGGGCTGGAAGGAAGGAATAGTCAGGTAGGTGGGCTTAATGCGGCTGGCAAGAAATGACTGTGTGGTTTTCAATATGAAAATCAATTGGCCCGGCCTGGCCTCAACTATATTCTAATTGAAATTGTACTGGGGCCATAGTTAATGTTCAATAATATCATCCACAGCGCTATACCATTTTAAAATAATTTTAATAATAATCTATTTTATCTATATATCTATAATATCTAAAGGTTGGTAGCAAAGAGCGGGCAGTTATATCTATTGATGCTTGACTGTGACTTTCTGAATGTGGTGTCTGGTATAAGGTGTTTGCAGGGCCAATACGTTATGTTATTTTATACTTGAACAGTGTGGATGGGTGTGGGGGTTCCCCCTGAGTCGGGGTTCTTGCGCGTATAACTAACCTTTTCCCTTTCCCTTGTCCACTTGACGCAGGGGCGAAGAGAGCAGATAATGCAGACTATCCCCAAGCTGCCAAGTGCTCCTGGCCCCTAAATTACTTTCCAACCTATTCTCTCAACCCAAGGCTGGATACTTGATGATTTTGACCTTGATTAGCCCCAGTTCCGCTGCCACAGACAGGCGTAGATGACTGGGGAAAAATTCTACTGCATAGATGGTCAAAGGTGTTGTTGGAGCGATCCAATCCAATTTCGGCTAAGATAGCAGGTTTTTTCAAACTTAGAAAGAAGAAATTCAGCGTGGATCCAGCTCTTTGAAATGCTATGAATGAAACATAGCATGTAAAAAATAGATAATAAGAATACGATTTTGAATAACTATGCGCATTGCAGAGTTGCTGGCATGCAGAATTAAAAAAATATATTTTGATCCTGTGAGGTATGAAAGTCTGGGTAAATTATGGCAGCAAGCCTTTGTTCTAGCCAAAATACCTGCATACACTGAACACCAATGACCTGAGCAGCACAAGAACCAACGATGACACAGCAGAACATGGGGGAGAGAGGACACATAGCCGGTGACTCACTTTGATGGGTGTGTAGCTGCTGTGCATGGATGTGGGTGTGCTGGATGTGTGGGTGTGCTGGATGTGTGTGTGTGCGTGCGTGCGTGCGTGCGTGCGTGCGTGCGTGCGTGCGTGTGTGTGTGTGTGTGTGAGCATAGAGTATACATCTTTTTTTAAAGCAGTTCAAATGTAAAAAAAAAAGTAAAAATGTCCTCTGTAGAGGGCTTTCAGGTGACAGAAAATGGCAGCTTGTTAGCTTGCTAACAATAGTATCAGCTAACCATCACTGTATGATTTACGAACTAGCAAACATATCTATAGTAAAAACAATGCAATGCCAAAACCAGCTGTTTGTTGTTGACCAGCTGACTTATCTCATGCTACAAGTGTTTTAGAGTAGAGCAAGGTTTGATCTATCGATCTATCGATCTATCTATCTATCTATCTATCTATCTATCTATCTGTCTGTCTGTCTGTGTGTCTGTGTGTCTGTGTGTCTGTCTGTCTCATACACAAAACAATCAAGGATAATTGCCTTTTCTTTGAGATAATAGTAGGAGGATAATCCTCAACTATTTAAGAGTCAAGTCAGACGTTTTTGTCTTTCAACATCATTGTAGGCAATTAAACGGACCTATAAGACCTGCTCTATCTAGATGTCTCTAGGTGCAGATTCTGACACAAGCCAATTATCCTGTCCAAAATGAAAGCTTGTGCAGGACTCCCAATGCATATTTCATGCTGGGACTTCTTGGAAGTTGAATACATTCAAAGTTGTAGGATAAAGAAGTGGGCTTGTGCTGCGCAAGTAAGATTAACAGTTAAAGTTTTGAGCGTTTGTGTGTGTGTGTGTGTGTGTGTGTGTTCCTTACTCTCTTGTCTTCAAGCCAGTAAAGCCTGGCTGTTGCAGTTGGCAGTACAAATCTGGCTGTAATTGTAGCAGCAATTTGTAGCATTTAGTAGATGAATCCATTTCCTAACACCGAAGCCTGCATCCTTTCATCTCGTTCCTTTGCCAGTATCTTACGTCTGCATTCTTTGTCCATTGAACAAATCTCATATTAGGGGTTATGATGTCTCCACATTCAGATTTATGTTCATTTAATTTCTTTTGTCCAGTATATGTTAAGATATTCCACAAATATACCGATGAACAGAAGTTAGCAAACACCATGGATGAGCAACAGGCCAGTGAGAAGCCAGAGCCTTTTGTACAAAGTGTGTTGTACAATCCACTTCCTGTTGTGTATCATATTACAATTCTTCTGTTGACCAAGCCTCACTCATACAACTGATAAGAAAATGGAAGTGAACGACAGGCAACCCCCCCAACACAAACACTCCACAAAGCCCTTTCACACACACATAAAAGGCTGATGGCCATTTAAGGAAGAAGGACTGATTGCTAAAGGGAGCGGCAGTCACCTTTTTCCTGTGTCTGTCATAGACACCCACACTGACAAGAGATCAGTCCGCAGTCAGAGAACTGCAAGGAGCTATTCAAAGAAAACAAAAAGGAAGCATTAAACAGCAAGTAAACTATCAACCAAGATCGAGGAGACAAAAAGCTGTTGAAGTGGTGAGAGAAAAACTGAATAAGGGGCCTGAGGTTAAAAGACCAACTTGGCCAAAGCCACAGTAAATTGACCACCGGATTACAAATGGCTACACTGGACGTTAAGACACTGACGGTGCCGGTGGGCATCGTGCGGATGATGGCGCTGGTCTTCACCTGTATCTCCTTCAGCCTGGTGGCATCGGAGGGCCACATTTCTTTCCCCTTCTGGACGTGGTGCATGTTCACCTGGTGCTTCTGTTTCTGCCTCACCTTCCTCATACTGTTCCTGGAGCTCACGGGTCTCAACGCGAAGCTGCCCATCTCCTGGGATGACTTCACCACCGCTTTCGCCATGCTGGCCACCCTCATGGTGCGTGACATTTAAAACTCAATTGTTAGTGATCACTGACTACAGATAGTTTAAGCGTAAACTGAAGTAGATTAGTGATTATCTGTTGTCTGGTTTGAGGTAGGCCACCATTGCTGAGCCAAGCCAGAAGGATTAATAACAACAGGCTTAACAACCAATAAAAACAACTGTGCACATAAACTGAGATCCACCATATTGAGTTTTGAGAGAACAGATAATTTAATCGAAGGTTCGTAATCCAAAACTAAACAAAATGGTTGCCAAGACAACCAAAGCCATAACACAAGATTAGAGGCACAAGATTGATTCTTCTGAAATTGAATGACGGAGCTGTTGCTGCACCTACTGAAAGTATTTTCACAGCCAAATATTTGTCTTTCTGTATTTTGAAGCTGAAACAGGTTTGTTGAGGTTTATATTTTTTAACTCTCCTGGTTTTAAGTTACAATGGGATGACAAAGCTGTGAAAAGCTTATCTGCCATTTTTTCATCAAACATGTGCTAAAAGATTAACACAATACAGTAGTGATTATTATTATGCAGTATGTGTAATTATTAGATGAGTAATTATTATTATTACACAACTATTATTATTTTCTTATTTCTTATATCTTTTCATATATTTTAGCGTGAATTTCTTTTTTATTTTATATTGTATTCCTGACCTTTGCGTCTACAGTACTTGCTTTTATTCTTGTTTTGTTCTCATTTTTCTATTGTTTTTATTGTTTATTGTTATTTGGCAATAAACCTGTTTCTGATTCTGATCAAAAATATGCTCTACATGCTCACAGTCAAATAACTGTCTTGCAGGGGGTTTTTTTTGTACAAATGTACACAAATATTTTGGTCTTACTTCCAAACAGGTGCTGGCAGCATCCATCATTTATCCCACCTTCTTTGGCTGCTCTTCCTGCGGCAGGCAGATTGGTGCCACGGTTACTTCCTGTCTGGCCTTCATCCTGTACGCCACAGAGGTCGGTCTGACCCGCGCCAAACCCGGTGAGGTCAGCGGCTTCCTGTCCACCGTCCCGGGCCTCCTCAAGGTCCTGGAAGCCTTCGTGGCCTGCATCATCTTCACGTGCTTGGACCACGGCCAATACTCGGTGTTCCCAGGGCTCCAGTGGTGTGTTGCCGTCTACTCCGTGTGCTTCATTTTTGCCCTCCTTGTCATCATTTTCACCGTCTGCCGCCTCTTGGCGCTTTTCCCCGCACCGTTTGACAAAGTTCTGACATGCTGTAATGTGCTGGCCGTGTTGATGTACATGACCGCGGTAGTCATCTGGCCACTTTACAGCTTCCACAACAATCCAAAGAACTGTTCTGGTGCATTTTGTCCATGGAATAGGTTAGTGGTGATCACGTTCATGACCTGTTTCAACCTTGTTGCTTACATTGTGGATACAGTTTATTCTGTTAGGCTGGTGTTCATCATCAGCGCATAGCTCCCAAATTCGCCTGATCTTTCAGAATTGTGTCTTTTAGTAATATGAACCTACTCGAAGAGTTGTGGTCCCAATCTCTCCAGGTTGTTTCTCTCGCCTCTTTCTCTCTCTCCCCTCATCCTTGTACTTTTGAGTTTTGGCGCAAGACTGATGCAAGAACAGTTGCAGCTCAGCAGTCAAACTCGGTCCGTGCTTATGCCCGGCTATTTCAGTGCATGATATATCAATAAAATGGAAATGGAAATGAACTGTTCGTCGTTTTGCGTGCTCAAACAACCGTGTGTGTCCATGTTATTTATTGCAGCACCTCTGTGAGACTTTGTAACCGTGGCGATAATGTTTTTAATGGTTGAACAGCATATAATTGGTACCTAAGGTGTTTGCTAAGGTGTGTCTGAGTGTGTTCAGGATGGTCCCAGTTCACAGCCCCGCTCCCATTTCTTTATCTCTATTTACAGTGTAGAGGGAATCAGATGGGCGTGGGGTGAGTGAATCAGCCACACTATCATATGAGGTTGACATTGTTTTCACAGCATTTGACCATTTGGATACCTTACGCCATGCTCGCAACTCGTCAGCAGGTAGAAAAGGTGTTGACTTGTGCATTGAGAGAGAGAGAAAGAGAGAGAGAAATAAAAGAAAGAGAGAGAATGAGAGAAAGAGAATATACAATGCAGAATCATGGAGACTGAATGAGAGACAAAGCCAATTGGGTCATTCCTCGATTAGGGTGTCATTTGACCATCAGAACTGTTATAAAATCAAGTTAAGATTTCCTATTCTATCACTTGAATGACATGACCATGTATGGTCCTAGTACACAGTGTGAATTGTTTTGGTCTTTTAACAACTAATACCAGATATTGACTGTCTTAATATGGTCCTCTGTGCGTTATTGTCACTACTGCTAGCGCTTTAACTTTTATTCATTTTGTATGAATCTTTTTATTAATTATTAAACAGATATAGCAATTGTGATGAAAACACAATCAATAAAACATATTTTCAACAGGAAATGCAAAGGTGCCAGCATTTTTAGAAAAAATATGATTTTATTTCTTATATTTTAAATCAACTTTAATGAACAGCACTGGTGACAGCACATGATGCAATCACCCTCCCACCACTGCAAGCCAAGTGCAATCATTTGTTCGCTAAGTATGACTTAACCATCTGTCAAAATCTATGAAAAAATTTGATGTTTTCACGAAGAATACATTTTTCTTTTGGTTGTGTGAGTCATTTTGTACCCATACCTTGAACACAGTAGTGTCCTGTCTGTTTTCTGATTTACGCCTTCCTTAAGTCGGACTTAGTTGCACTATGCTCACCATATAAACTTTATCAATATCTGTCTTTACTTTCCTTATCAGTAGAAACACAATTCGATAAATTCCCTCACAGTCCCTCCTCCAGACATCCCCCCCTCCCCTTTTTCTTTGCCCAACCCAGAAACAATGACTGTATCAAATGCAAGGATAGGATAAGAGCATTTCTTTTTGAGAGTGGGCCTACACCCCATGGATACGATGGAGATTAACACCTGAATGGGGCTTGCTCTGGGGACCAGAGTCCAAGTGTGTGTGCCGTGAGGTAAGCATGATAAGATTCACCAGTATCCAATCAGCAGCTTGAAAAGGTGATCATAAACGGCACAGATAAGCGCACGGAGACGCACAGGATGCGCTGTTTAAGTACGCCATCACACAGGAGTTTCGCTGAAAGAAGACACCTGTTTGGGCTCTGATCTACATGGGATTCTGGATTGAAAACCACAGGGTCGATGCCAGTGTCTTAACAGGCCTCGCTGTGCTGAGGCATGCACGAGAAGAAAAGGAGGGAGAGGAGGAAGTAGAGCAGAGAGAAGGTGACTCGGAGGAGGAAAGCGGCACTACAGAAGAGTTTCAGGAGAGGAGTGAATACAGCAATAAGACGTACAAAGAAAGACACTGAGGCACCAAGTGCACGAAAATCTAGAGAGACTGACTGTATTTGATACTTATCCAATCAAACCACGATGAAGGTGGACGTGCGGGCGCTCACCCAGCCCGTGGGCATCATGCGCATTGCGGCGACCTTCCTCACTTGTCTGTCTTTCAGCCTAGTGGCTAAAGTGGGATATCAATCGTATTCCTACTGGGCTTGGTGCATGTTCACCTGGTGCTTCTGCTGCTTCTTCTCCCTCCTCATCCTCATCCTGGAGTTCACTACTCTCAGTGCCAAGGTACCGTTCTGCTGGGACGACTTCACCACTGCCTTTTCTATGCTGGCCACCCTTATGTGCCTGGTCGCCTCCGTGATCTATCCCACCTTTTTCACCTGCAGCACCTGCTACCACGCGATCGGCGCCACCTTAGTGTCCTGGGTCTGTTTCGGTGTGTATGCTGGCGAAGTGGCCCTGACCCACCTTCGTCCCAGCGGGCAGAACAGCGGGTTCCTCTCCACAGTACCCGGTCTCCTGAAGATGCTGGAGACCTTCCTGGCCTGTCTTATCTTCACCTCCCTGGACTCAGAGGTCTACTCTGTCGCCCCAGGACTCCAGTGGTGCGTGGCCGTGTACTGCTTGTGCTTCATCTTCACCATCCTCATTATGCTGCTCACCTTGGGACAGCTGCTCTCGTTTTTTCCGTTCTCCTTTGAGAAGCTGGTGACCATCTATAACACTGTGGCAGCGATGATGTACGCGACGGCCATGGTGATCTGGCCGCTCTACGCCTTCCAGAACAGAGGGAGACCCAATGTCTGTGGACACTACTGTTCCTGGGATAAATTGGTGGTGGTCACCTTTATGACCATTGTCAACTTCATCATTTACACCATGGACACTGTCTACTCTATACGCCTGATATTCTTTACCCAGGAGCCCTGACATTGCTCTCTATCGCCTCTCCAACTGACATAAATTGAGAACAAAATGTTTCTTGGATTCGAAACATTGTGCTGGGACACTTCTTGGACTGGAGCGTCTGTGTTACACTGTGGCCCACTGTAGGGCTTTTATGAAGCTTTTTATGAATGACATTGATTTTGGAGATGTTATATTCTTATGACACTGGTCACAGATGAGGAATTAAAACAAGTGGAGTGCTGAGTCTGTAGAAAGAAGTAGAGTTAATGATTAATACAGTAGTATCACTGTCATATAAATGAAAAACAATTGTCTGGTAGAACTTTGGATCCTGACACAGTGTTCAAATACAGTGTAGGCAGTATCATGCAGTAATGCAGTTAATGCAGTAATATCCTGCAATGTTAAAAATCTTTCATCTTGCGACCGCCAGTCGACTCACTGATCAATCCTGGTGCGAGGGAAACACCATCTAATTCGTTTTTATAATTCATTTTTTGCAGTATAGACATGAACAACAGACAGAGTGAAAAAAAATAAAGAGAGAAAATCGAGAGACAAGGACAGAGGGAGACTAAAGAGATAAGAGGTGGAGACAGTGAGGTTATGGAGAGGACGTGTGGGAAAAGAAAGAGAATCCGTCAACAGGCAGCTGCAGCGTATCGAGTTGGATTTGTTGCAATGTGTTCTCCGTCTTATTTCTCATAAAGGTCCGGCTTTTCTGCGGCGGTTATGTGGTGGCTGGTGTCAGTTGACCTCAAAAGCACAGCACCGTGGTGGAAAGCTCGAAAGTATATGACGTCACTCAAGTCTTACTTCTAATCCTGCAGCTATTGTGCCACTCGGTACACCAATCTGCGTGAGTGGCATTTAAGCGAACTAGGCCAGGACGGACAACTCAGGCGTGGAACTTTGCTTTTGTTGTAATGTCAAACCTTTAAGACGGGAAACAGAGAATGCAAAACACTGAAGAGAGTTTCGTTAAGACGAGGTTTCAATTGAAGTCTATGCTGTCAGACGTGGCAGCAGATGGCCAGGGAGCAGAGTCCGCTTTAATGTGAATAAGAGCAAATGAAAGACACAAAAACGGAAATGGATCATGGGTGTGCTTCCTCTGGGCTGTCTACTGCTGGGAACTCTGTTCAAAGAAATAAAAAAAACTTCCTTAAAAGACTAGCTTGCCAAATTATGAGAAAATAAAGGGCAGGGTGGGCAGCATAGGGAGGATAATTGCAGTAGATATGAAAAGGTGAAAACATGGTGAAAACATGGTGATATTTCGAAAGGTTTGTGTCACTTTTTACATGGCTTGCTTTTAACTGTCAAAGCTACAGTGCATATTTTCATCTACAAGTCTATACATAGACAGATATCCAACAATAAAAACTAAAATGTGTAAAGAAAGAGGTTTGCTAATCGATTGAGTCTCTGAATGGACAGGCGTGGCATTTAAACTGAATAAATACAATACATACATGGTCATCATTGGTACTATGGGAAGCTCTTGCCACGTTGCAATTAACTAGTGTATCATGCCATCGAGTTTCATCAGAACTGGTGACATTGATAATCGTGTACGTAATCAATCTAGTGCAAAATGTGAGACGCGATGCCCGTGACCCGAAGACCTAAGATAACTTTCCGACATTCATGTCCAACCACACACACACACACACTGTGAGCCACTGGGGTGAGCATAGCAGATAAACACAGTTGGAAGTAACAACGCATGAGTCACTCCTCTTTCTCTGACTCCTACTCTTCCTTTGTCTCCTCTTTTATGTCATCATTATTATTTTGGGTCATTATTTCCTATAAATGTTCTCCTCTCATTAGTGGCCTTTGGAGCTATACAATCAGAGAGAACCTCCACCTCCCGGGGCTGGAGGGAGCGCGGTGGTGTCGTATCACCCTAATGGAGCTGAAAGCGCTTGGCATGTGTGAGAAAACAACTTCAGACATACAGTGGTGGCTAAAATTGTTAGAACACCTGACAGATCTGAAAATATTGACCTTTTCTTGCCTCCAAAACATGATTTCATTTCATAATGTTCATGAAACATGCAGATGGTTGCTCTGAGCACAACACATATCAGATGAAGTGAGTCCTACTGTTTTTATCCATTTTTAACTTTAATATTTGGTATATCCACCTTTTGCAGCAATTCAAAAGAATCACACAGCTGGGTCCTAAGACTCTTGCATCACCATCAATTTAACCACCATCACACCTGACAATGATTACACAAGTAATTTGGGGAATGTATGAAAGCTATGAACCTGTCACTGTATGTATCCGTCTGTATGTGAGTACATATGTGTGTGGGTATAGTATATGCTGACCCAAAAGTGGGCTGAACCCCCTTTTTGCACAATTGATGTTTCAGACGTCTCAAGGCTGAAAAGTTGTTGTCTCTTTATCTCGGTCCTTCATGATTAAAGGGGATTTATTGGGTGAAATCAATACGGGATCATAGCTTTCACTGTGATTCACCTGTCTGTTTCATGGAAAAAGCAGGTGGTGGTGCTAATAATTTTGCCCCTTGTGGTATGTGTGCTGCACGTGTTCGTCATGCATGTAACCTGTGTGGTTACATAGTGGCACTGAGTTATGTTCAGACGTTTTACTGCCACATGGCTGCCTCCGCTCTCCCCCTGCGCTTCCCCTTGTCACTTCACTGAGTTGTTTGCTTCTGCTAAACTTAACTCGATTTTCCACATTGAAAGACTCCGGTCCCTCTTGCATCCCTGTCCTCTATCTCTTCTTTACTGTAGCACAACAATATGACATAGTGATGAACGATAGGGCGGTCATAGCCATTACATTGCATACATCAGTGAAAGGATACAAAGCTATGGAGTCATAGGAGTGCCATAAAAAAGAATAAATCTGTAAAAGAATAAGAAAATAAATGTGGAAATATAGAGAGGAATAAATGAAAGAATAAATACATGTGGAAATATAAAGACAAATAACAAAATATAAAAGAATGGCATTTATTTATTTTTATCCTTTTATTTTTCCTTATTCTTTTCCCTATGAATTGCATGCTTGTTGACCTCACCTGGCCTTAGGTCAGGGAGGCATGCATTTCTCGGCAGGTACAACACAAGCCCTGCCGAATAATGCATCCACCTTTCAACTTCTCTTAGTGTTCCTACTGTCGAAAGATTTTCACAGCACAGAAGTCGTATTTCCTAGATTATTACTCTATTACTTTTGTAGCCTTACTTCTGGAGCATTTCTATTCTAAGACTCTAATTTAGTAAAAAAGTATGTTTATGTATATTATTTTTAAGTATTCCCAGAAGAGGTTTTGCTCCTTAGCTCTGGTGTAAAACTGTATCTCTGGTTCGAGATTAAACCCTGTGCTTTATTGCAAAGCTAATGGAAGAATAATATAAACTACACAATAAACAAGGGTTACACCTGATGAGAGAGTTTAATGTTTACTGAGTTCCTCCATATCGGCAGCATCATACACTGAATCACAATTTAGCCAGAAATAATCTATAACAACTTCGATTTGGCTACCAGCACACATGTAAGAACAATACAGATTAAATAGTTTGGTTTATGAATTGTTGAAAGTGTAAATTTCATGCATGTGACCCTGTATATTTCCACAGAACGCAATTGATGTGATGTTGTTTTTATTAGTTTTGTTTTCATATTGACTGACTATATATCGTCATTGATGAATAACAGTGAAGGTTAGTACAAGTATGAAAATAAGAATTCTCTTCACAAAACATTATAGCGTCCAGTGACCGCTGGCTTGTAGTTAAACGTTCAGCGGTGTGCATGCACATCTCGCCGTGCATGCAGAAGTCGGCATAACGGGTGTCCCTCGGTGACTTGGTGGCTGAACTGGACTGTGGACTGTGGACTGCCTGCTGAAGTTCTTGGTGAACTTAAGGCATCCAACCTGTCAGCAGTTTCCCTCAACAACTTTGAAATAGACCTCTCCATGCAGGTGACCAGATAATGGCCGGCTCACACATATAGGAAGCAAATCCTTTCCTTCCTTAGTGATTCAAACCACTTCCCCCATTCAAACCGCTACCACATTCACACTGTGCATGTGCAAGTCCACGTCGCGTCTACTTCCTGTTGTCCGTGCTAAAAAGCTCCCACCAAAGCAGGATTCATGTGTGCAGGAATCGACTACTCAGCCTGGGCAGGAAGGCCCGCCCAAAGCCAGTTGATTGAGAGCTTGGCCCTCAAAGGAATAGCAAAAACAACAGGGCAAAGCAAAAGCAATAGGGAAAAGCAATAGCAAGAGGGAAAAGAATAAAGAAAAATAAAGGGACAAAAATTAATAAATTACATTCTTCTAGATTTTGTTATTTCTAATTGTTTTATTTACTTATATATTCTTTTATTTATTCCTCTTTATATTTCCACATTTATTTTCTCATTCTTTTACAGATTTATTATTTTTTAAGGCACTCATATGACTCCATACAAAACAGGATAAAATTAGTTTTTAAATGAGTTTTTAAGTAACTTAAGTAAGTACGTTTTTAAGTGTGTATTTAAAGACGACAGAGATTTAGACACTTGTATTTCCTCAGGTAAGTTGTACCAAAGTTTGCAAATGCCCAATCACCTTTTGACTTTAGTCTGGACTTGGGAACAGTCAAGGGAGCTTTGTCCGTAGGTCTTTTGTACATTGGGGGATAAAAGCGCCATTATATAAGTTGGGACAAAGTCATTTATTGCTTTAAAAGTAATCAATCCTAGTCACGCCCCTCTCTCTCTCTCTCTCTCTCCCATCTCTTTCTCTCACATACACACACCTGCCGACTTAAGTGGTTATTTTGAGCTCCCTCCCCCAGCAGCTTGTTCTTTGTGTAAGCCCTACAGTGCTGGGAGGGTGTTAACAGGGTTAAATGCAAGCTGACATTGTCACTTCTGTAAAAGCCAAATAAAGTATAATCAAGACTTAATGAGATGTCACTTTTTTTCACAAATTCTTGTCTCACCTACCAAACATCAACATAAAAGAACACAATGAAAAAACAACCACCAGTGTGCTGAAAAGTTATTATTATGGTTATGTTGCAAGGTTTAATCCTTCTTGGTGATAAGCAGTTGTTGCTGTGGTGTTTCTTCACCGCACTTCCCAGAAATCATTTTGTAGTCAAACAGTGTGTTCAGTACTGTAACGTTTTTTTACTTGTAATTTCTGTTGATGAAGTGTGAGTTTCTGTAGGTGGCGCCCTTTTCTCAGCCATGGTGGCTATCGCTGGTCAGGCTAACTACAGAGTGTACTTATGTAGAGTATAAACATTGCAATTTCAATGGCTTGTTTCCCATATGAGGTAGAGGTTGAAATAGAAAAAAAAATCTCAAATATTGAAAAGAAAATGGTTTTAAAATGTTCTTCCTCTTCCGGCAATCACAAATATATTCAGTAATGTGCTTTTATTGGTTTGTTTTACAAGAAGAGGCTGGTTGGGGGAAAGCGGATACAACAAAAAGGTCAATTACAAAACTTCATCACAAAATAGTTGCGTGAATGCATTTATAACATAACAGATTGATGATATATGACAGTGTAAGAGTATCTGACGGTTGAATTCTCCTTCAACAGGTCAGTCAGTCACAATGCAGTTTTCATTCTGGTTTGGCATTACAGCGCAGACGTCTACCTGAGTCCACCTGGAGCAAATGGGTCATGTTAGTTTCTCTCTGCTTCTCGCTGTTACAAGGTCAGAGGTCTATTTCTGCAGTCCTGATTTCCTTGGAGACCGCTGGAGCTGTCCGCTGCCCGGAGCTGTCCGCTGCCCGCTGCTGTCCTTGAAACAGTGCTCCTTCAGCTCATAACTACTGTCCTGTCCTGAACACCAACATTTTTAACAAGCAGACTTTTTACCCTTTTCCTGTGTTCAAATTCCAACCTCCAAGCCTCTGAATGAACTTGATGAAATTTGAATTGGCAATCCCCGCTGAAAGGAAACAAGCAAATAAGCGCTCTGCATTAGCTGGCATCACTATGTCATGTGTTATTTTCCCTGGAGACAGCAACACAACAGACAACATAACGGCTACAAAATGTAATAAGGTGTGTGAAGGATATTACACAGCTGTCCTGAGATGCAGGCGGGGGACACAGAGATTAAAAACTAAAATGAGCTGGGTCGTCCACGTGTGCTCTGTGTAAACAAGGTTAACCTATCTGAAGTAGATGGTCGTTAAAGATGCTTATGGCAGGAAGTTGTGTTATTTCTTCATTTTAAGGCACTAAAAAAGTAAACACTAGTACTTCACTAGGACGTCACTATTTTAAAGTTACTAGTTGCTAAAAATAGACACTAGCTCTATTATAATAAGCCACTTTTTTTCTTTTATTAGTAACAATTCAATAAACACTAGTTATTTTATTTTATTTTAGTTACTAGAGACTACTTTAAAGTTACTAGTCACTATTCTACCTGTACCAAGCTACTTATCAATTGAATCATGTGGGGCTTCACATATTAGATATCAACTTTTCATTAAATACTAGTCACTATTTCAATAGTCACTAGTTGCTAACCACTGGACAGCGTTTCTCTTTCTCTCTTCTTGATGATCAAGGATGGAGTATTGATTTAGCAGATGGCTTTAGAGCGTCTCTAACCCGTAAACACCACGCACAGCAGTGAGTCACGCTCCAGTTACCCAGAGAGAGTCCTCCAATCGATCCCTACCAGCCTTTTGTCGGTAGCCAGGCAAAGTCACTGATAGACAGCGCTCCGATATGATTCCAGGCCACATGCCCACAGAGAGAAGAGCCAGACAGGAGGTGTGTGTGTGTGTGTGTGTGTGTGTGTGTGTGTGTGTGTGTGTGTGTGTGTGTGTGTGTGTGTGTGTGTGTGTGTGTGTGTGTGTGTGTGTGTGTGTGTGTGTGTGTGTGTGTGTGTGTGGTGATCTTGCAGGCGGAGTGTAGCACTGATTCATCTTTTCAATCTGCCCTTGCAGTGCTCAACATCAGTGGTTGTCTGATCCTCTGGGACAAGAGGGAAAAGTATTTGGATCCGAATTTAGGTGTAGCTCTTTTCTGCGCGATTGTGTCGGTGTACGCGCTTCAGTAAGTCATACATCAGCGCTGTCACGCTGGAAGATGTGTGACTGATTGGAAGGTTTTTTAAATAGTGCAAAGCAAACTCCGACAAGTCACTCAACTCTGAGTGCGATAGAAAGAAAGTCAGAGAAAACAAGATTTCGGAGACAAAAAGGAGTGAAGTAGAAAAAGGATTGGGGGATGCGACAGCAGCAGGTGATGAATAAACAATGTACCAGTCAAAGTTAGCTGTCTAGCTAGCAGCTACGCTTCGAGGCAAGCCCATGATGTCGTGTACTAACGTTAGCTGCCTGATGCTGTAAAGGTCGCCGAAGATGGAACACCTGACCTTTCTGGAAAGCTACGAACTGCCAGCAGCCAAACAGGACTCATATATCAGCCAGTTGTCTACCACATGGCTACACAGGGCTAGCTGGTTCTTACTCATTAGCCATTTGTCCACTACAGGGTTAGGAGGAGTTGCCTGGGCTTGCACATGATCTGTTTCTCAAAGTTTCTTGATAACCTTTAACATTTAGGTAAATTGTTATATATTTTGTTGGAAACATAAATCATTTTTAATATGGACAACAATTTCAAATGAAGGTTTGATATTCAGAAAACCTTCTCCCACTAGAACATATGAAGAAAAGATTGGTTTAATTGGATGGAAGCTAGTTGGACATCTGGATTCCTACATGATCGATAAAGCTAGTCCAAGTCAAGGCAGGTATTACCAGTGTTGTGTGTGTGTGTGTGTGTGTGTGTGTGTGTGTGTGTGTGTGTGTGTGTGTGTGTGTGTGTGGGAGGGGGGGCGGGAGGGGCGGGCACAGGTACAGGATACAGGTAAAATCCTATATTTCTATTTTGTTTAGTTATTATCTTTACCTCTGTGTGTTATCGTTTGTCACTTTTACATTTGATATATTTTCTGTAATGACACGTTTTGTTTGTGGACGTACAAATGGACAATGCACAATGGACGTACAAGTTTGTTTTCATGTGGAACAATTTCCACCAAACCAGTTTGAGCACGTAAGTTCATCTGTACAACAAGTGGAAATTTGGTGACACCTGTCTAAGGTGAAAAAAAAAGGAAAAAGTTGTTGTCAACCCCGTCTTGGCACAATAACCTTGAAAATAAGAACTGGCATTGCCCGCATTGGAAGCCACACAGTGTAAATGGACCAGATCATTATCCTGGTGTCCTGAGTGTCACTAGACACCTCTCTCCCTGCAGCGCAAGCCTCTATACACAGCTGTGTGACAGCATTTACTGTTTATACTCTGACTTGTCATAAATCAGTCCATTTGGGTGGGTTAGCGTAGGTCAAACAACAAGGCCTATGAGGTTAAAATACGTCATTAACTTCCTAATGGCCCCTTCTTAACCTCCTTTTACAGGCTTGACTGAGTGAATATGAAAGAATGGAGTACATACTGTATACACACAGACACAGACATGTACACGTACACACACACATTTGCACATTTGCACATTTGCCTGTTCCCTCATCCCTCAACTGCCTCGGGGCCACTACCCAACCTAACAACTACCAGGCCCAGCCATCTCTGGGGCATTGCTGTGTATGTGTGAGTTTGTGTGAGTGTGTGTGAGTGTGTGTGTGTGTGTGTGTGAGTGTGTGTGTGTGTGTGTGTGTGTCGGTGTGTATCTGTATGTGTGGCAGGCTATTTCAGGGTGACAATTGTTAATGCTGCACTGACCCGAATGACAACAGCATGAAGCTAATGGATTAAAAGTAGGCAGCGTTCCCAGACAATCACCATCAACTCTTGTCCTCATTCTTCCCGTCTCATCCACCCTCCTTCTATTTTTCCATTTCACTCACATTTCTCACATTTCTCTCCACCCCATCAAGGTGATATGTATTGTTGCTCCATTCCCACACACACACACACACACACACACACACACAAGAAGAGTATCAAGGTGAATTACATGGGGGAACTGAGTCAATTCTTTACCTCCAGTGTGACTGGTGTCCTTCAAATATATGTGTCTAGACTCGTAGGCACCTGTGTTTCTCAGTAGCCTGTAAACTACCGACTGCAAATAAGAGCTGTTACCTTTAAGTGATACACTGCAAAAAAATATTAAAGCACTTCAACTTTAAAACAAATGTTTCCTGGCTGCCTTCAAATTGCAAATTGTTTGAAATAGTACAGGATAGTACAGGATAGTTGGGTCAACGTTCATCTGTTGTAAATTTAAGATGATAAGTTCAGTCAGCAAATGTCTGGTCATGTTGACAAATTATTAGTTGAATTCATTAATTGCTTAATTGCATCCCAGTATGACTAACTGAGGTTTTTACGGTTTTATGTGTCACAAAATGATCATATGCAGCATTAAGTAAGCAGTTTACACTAATGCAAGTACAAGAGGTAGATGCTACTCACTATGTCTAACACAATTTTTAAAACCTGTAGAGTTTCAGGTGTAGGGATTGAACTGGATACATGTAATGCATGCTGGGAAGTCTGTTGGGAGGCTAACACTGTTTCTTAATAAACTTTAATATGATCAGTTTAGTGAATGCGTTTTTGCAGTTTTTCTCAGTCGCTTTAGTACATTTCTCGAATCATCCTTAAGATTTGCAAAACAGTAAATGCATTTCTCGAAACAATTGGTACAAACAGCACCACACAATGGATTACCTGCAAAAGCCCGTAACTTGCTCAAAATCCTTAGTTCATCTCTCAAAAGTAAATCTTTACGTCAACGAACATGTCAGTGCCATCAAAATGACAAGTCCTTGTGTCATTGAGTACAAACAAGATAGTCAGAATGCTTAGCCATGTTGTCAATATAACATTGTACTGATGGAAACTATGGCAAATGATTGAAAATGCACTTTTTCTGTCTGGCATATAACAATTTCAAAAGACATTTACAACCAATAATTGTCAAATTGTCAGTCATAATTGTCATTTGTCTAAATGTGCTTAAACATTTGCAAATGGTAACAAAGAAAAATGCTCTTTCTGTTGTGCTCAGGTAACAAAAAATATTTCACATATTGGTTTGATGACTTCAACTGTCATTGGAGAATTGAGCCAAAGCAACTGAGAAAAACTGTAGTGCAAGTCAAGATTCATCAATTCAGGACACATTTACAAAATAAAGTCGAATAGAAATGTAGAAAATAGAAAATATGCTTGACAGATTATGACAACTGGTTCAACCATTTTGCATGTAATGACTTATGCAATGAACTAGTGCCTAGATGTTCTGGGGAGTGAGACTATTCAACAGAGAACCAATATAATACATTTTGATCAACATGACATAAACTATTGATAATGTAGGAAACAGCAGACAGTTGGACATAACCATTTGCATGAATGTGCCAAAGCATTTGAAATTTGTTCAAAAGAATGACAAGTTACTTTTATGATGTGCACAAGTGACTAGATGATGTGGAGGTTGAACAAGTAGTTTTGAGAATTTCAATTCTGATCTGAGAAAGCAACCAAAGCGACTGAGAAAAACTGTAAGATGTTCTTTCAACTCCTGAGGCTAATTTTAAGTTACAAGACATGAACTTGTAGGTTTTAAAAGTGTTGAATCACTTTTGAATCAACTGCATTCATGCTATTTTGAGTTATTTTAAAATCAATTATTATTACATTACAGATGCACCATGAACTTCTGTAAATTGA
This sequence comes from Hoplostethus mediterraneus, assembly GCA_034670385.1. Taxonomy (NCBI): domain Eukaryota; kingdom Metazoa; phylum Chordata; class Actinopteri; order Trachichthyiformes; family Trachichthyidae; genus Hoplostethus; species Hoplostethus mediterraneus. The sequence continues at coordinate 780,064 of JAXDDW010000056.1, forward strand.
AGGTGAAAAGTTAGGATAATTCAAATGGTATAACATCCACTGCAGGATATGGAAAGAGAAAGAGGGAGGGCTTGTGCATTTAGCCCAGCAATTTATTCTGTCTGTGATGATCAGAAAACTATCCAAGGGTGGGACTTGCACACCCAAAGGCGTGGTGACGTTTTTCAGCCATAAATACTACCAGCGCACTGAGGCTCAACATGACTATAGGAGTGTCCCGGACCTCTCGCCAGCCCACGAAGGAATTTTCTCTTGTTAAACGGAGGGATTCGCCTGCGAATTGCCTTAAATTGCGATAACCAAAAACCTGTAATTTCCAAAAATAAAAATAATGCCAGCTCAGTCAGCTGCGCCTCTGGCTGTGAGATTTCTGGCGAGCTGACATCAAGAAAATGCCTGATGATGCATGCCCAAGTGTGAGGTGGTGTCCCGAAGAGGAAAAAGAGAGAGCGCGTATTGACGTTAGAAAAAAGTTTACGTTTCCAAAATCGCAATAATAGCAGAGACGCGCACCACGCCAGCGGTTAAGGACCATGGAGAGAGAATGAGGCGCACAGGAGCCCGCAGGTAAGTTGAATCCCACATATGACTTTAACTGACAAAACCGGTGTTGATGAAATGAAGATATTGATCAATAGAATGAAATGAAATTATTTTGTTGAACTTGAAAAATCGAGAAATCTTTCTTTATAATTATATTTTTATTGCCGGATAAAAAGAGAAATAAAATATGTATTATAAAGTCGTGAGATAGTTCATATTGCTGTTTCTAGACAGTCTATTAATGTTCTACTTTAGTTTAATGATACAATTAGTGTTATTTAGAATTGTTTATTTTTCAAATCAAGTCTAAGTGGAAGTGATTTCACGCAACCCTTGCCTTATTTGTCATATTTACCAACATCAACTACAGTATAATCAGTATAACCTTAGGGATCAACAGAATACACATTTTATTGTCATTGTGTTGGGGCAATACATGCCGTGCAACTCAGATTTAATGGTCCAGAAATGAGAAGAACACTTCAAATGGCTCTCATAACATTTATTACAGACCCGTTTGGTCTTCGTTGGTAGAAATGTCAAGCGCCAGCCTGAAGGCGACTCTGGCATCAGAGGTGTTTGTGTTCTCAACAGCAGACTGCGGGCTGCGCGTCATCCTTGTGTTTTGGAGCGCGGTTCACTGAGTCTTCACGTCAAACCACTTATTTGTGCAACAGATTTTCACAGCTACAGGTTGCTACATCCAACAACCGACAGTTATGAGGTCACCTATGTGCTACCGGGCATGTGCATTCAGGTTTTTAAGTACTGGCATAAAGAGACTATTGGACTATGTAACAATCAGCCTCTGCTGGAGGGGGCTGCATGGGGGGACTCCCTCTAATGTATAATGCATCTTTATGTATTATGCAAGTGGAGATTTTCCCATTTGTATACTGGTGTGGGAGACAACCAAACATGTTCATCATTTAAAAGAAAAATTGCAGAGAGACAAATAAGTTAAACATCTATATTGGTCCAAAATGCCAATTCCACAGACCTGGTGTTAGTGTTAGTGTTCAACACTGCTCTAGCACCCTGGCTCTTCAGGGGTGTGCCTGCCACTTGTCTGCAGGTGGTTGTGTCTGTCTCTGTCCTTCCATTATAGACTACTAACCTAGTGGCAGTGGCGGTACTTGAAACCTGTTTAACCGGTACCATTTTGTACTAAAGTGCATCTTTCCATTAAGAGAAATGGCAGGTTGGCCATCTGCCCAGATGATTCAATGGAAATTCTCTCTCCTCTCTTGGTAAATATGGGCATCTTGCCCAGAGGAACTCCATGTACTGTTGTGGGTGTATAGAGTGCAGCAGAAATGCTCTGAAGCAGAATATCTATATTAGTTTCTTGGCACGGAAGGAAGTTTACTTTCTCAGCATGTTACGTATATCCATATAATCACTGTAAATTTGTGTCTGTCTTTTCCCTCATGAGCTCTTTCCTACTGTAATCTAAAAGGACGCCAATCTCCTACCTCTACCTCCTCCAAGATGAATTACTACAACTGGTCAGTGGCTGAGGACTTCAACCTGTCTTCCTCCAGGCCCTACACAATAGGCCACTCCACCATCACCAATTCATCACAAGACAAGTCAGATGGAGAGACAAAGCCTTTTAATGATAGTTGCACGGTGGCCACCGCTGTGATCTACATCACAGTCTTCATCGTGGGTCTTCTGGGTAACACGCTGGTCATCTACGTGGTGGTTCGCTATGCCAAGATGAAGACAGTTACTAACATTTACATCCTCAACTTAGCCTTGGCTGACGAAGTCTACATCCTGGGAATTCCCTTCCTAGGCACCCAGGGTGTGCTGTCCTACTGGCCGTATGGGGAGTTCCTCTGCAAGGTGTGTATGACTGCCGATGGCATGAGCCAGTTCACCTCCACCTTTTGCCTGACGTTGATGAGCATCGATCGCTACCTGGCTGTGGTGCATCCTATTCGCAGTGCTAAGTGGCGGAGGCCGCAAGTGGCCAAGGCGTTTAATGGCTTGGTGTGGGTAGTGTCCTTTTTGGTGGTGCTGCCGGTCACCATCTACTCAGACGTACAGGACGAGTTCAATTGCTGCAACATGAGCTGGCCTGAGCCCCAGGGCCTGTGGCCCACAGCCTTCATCCTCTACACATCCATCCTGGGCTTCTTTTGTCCCCTACTCATCATCTGCCTCTGCTACCTGCTCATTGTCATCAAGGTACTGGGTTGGATTCTTGCTATAAATGTTGCCCTGTGTCTGGTCGTACATCATAACCATTGCTGTCTATCTGAACGTAGCGAGTTAAATGTACACATTGATATGGAAATACTGCATTTTTAAACATGTAAACATGCACATATATTATGTGCATTGAGACATTGAGTACAGATTAAATTGGGCCTGTGTAGGTGCTTCTGGCCTTTTGTCTCTACTTCTGTGTCTGACCTTTCTTTTGACTATTTGCTCTCATAATCAAACTTAAACAATCTCCATTTCAGGTGAGGTCAGCAGGTGTGAGGGCGGGTCTGACTCAGCGCCGTAAGTCAGAACGAAAGGTGACACGCATGGTGGTGATCATTGTGTTAGTGTTTATCCTTTGCTGGCTGCCCTTCTTCATCACCAACATGGTCAACCTGGTCTATATTATCCCTGAGAACAGCGCCGGCGTCTACTTCTTCCTGGTTATCCTCACCTACGTCAACTCCTGCGCCAACCCGGTCCTCTATGGTTTCCTCTCTGACAACTTCAGGCAGAGTTTCCGGAAGGTGCTCTGCATCCACAAGGCCAATGGCATTGGCGTTATAGACCTGATGGGAGGAAGACAGACTGCACCCCAAAAGAAAGCGGAGACAAACCGTGATCCCTTCTTCTCTCCCAGGAATCACATGCAGAATGGAAACGTTCAGACCGGCCAGGTAGAAAAAATAATCCATGTAATTTGTTATTTATAATAATAATAATAATAATCATAATAATCATAATAATAATCATAATCATAATCATAATCATAATCATAATCAAAATAGTGTGTGTATAATTAATATACATTTCTTTGTATGTCTCCTTCATGTCTTTCTTTCTCCATTGTAAGAGAGCTTGTGTGCTGAAGCCATGACAGATGAGGGTTTATTGAACATCAACACAAACATTTTTTCGGGAAATTCCCAGTTTTAAACTCATGAGAACAACATGAGAGCAGTGAAAGATGCTGTTTCTCCTCTGTCAGATTGTTCATCCCTAATCCCTCTGTCTGTGGCATTGTCTCAGCAGTGTGTCCAGATCGAGGCTTGTGGGAACGTCAAGGCAGAGCTTCTGCCTTCAGAAACAGCAGTGAATGACCAGTCAACACTATGAGCTTCCAAGCTGGCCTGTCCTCCACATATACTATATACTACTGAGGTAACCCCCAGAACTTGAAGGTTGCACCCCTGAAATGTCCTTGCCTCCTTTCCTGCCTTTATCACCCATTCCTCCTCTCTGACTGACATTTCTAGAGAAGACCAGAGGGCAGGAGCAAAATAGGGGAGAGTTTAGTATTTTTGTTTTGCTCTTTATTTTTATTTTTTTTACCAATACTTGATTGGTTTCTTTGTACAAAGCTAAGCATGCCTTCATCATAATGTTGTATGATTCCAGTGCAATATGTAATACAGTCATCACTAAGATTTTAGATGTACAGTTTGTAGTGCTGTAACTACAGTAACCGCTGTGCTTTGGGGCTGGACAAAATATTGCTTGATGGTCATGATAATCCAGTTGTTTTGTTTTTGGTGGGAAGCGTGCCATGTGACTTGTCAGTTTTGATGGCCGTCATTTCAATGTCACTAACCTGTGAAATATGCCTTGAAAGCGTTCACCATACAGCAAGTACCGTTCTCCATTGGATTGAGACACCAGGTAAATCTGTTACGAGGTGAGTGGAGTGGAGACCAAGGGGAAATGAACAAGGATGTCTTTTGTAGACTTTAGGAACATACCTTGTCTCACCTTTGACCTTTGACCTTTGACCTTTGACATTTGATACCAACATTATAGGGAAAGTGCTGGACAATACCGTGCATCCCCACAGTGCCTATGGTAAGTTTCAAAATTAAGTGAAAAACTGCCTGTCAAAGACGAACTTGAAGGAAACCTGGATACCTTCCAAGAAGCAATGGATTTATTTGTGTTGAGAATATTGTGAATTTTACAATGATTATCAATTTTGAATGTGGATCCCTGTATTCCATAAAGTACTTTAAAGATAGACTAACATAGTAATTCCATTAAAGGAGCTATTAAGAATATTAATAAATGATCAAGTCTGATCCACATGCCCAAACGGTTGTTGAAATGTGCCTGCATGAAACAATGCTTTTATGTGTATGATGACAACAAATGTTTCAGATTATAGATCTCTCCAGTAAAATGACTGTTGGTGTTCATTATGACTGTAAGGCCATGCAAATATAATTGACTGTTTAACCGATGCCCTCTAAAATATATATATAAATAGGCCTATACTGTATATATATTGTTGATGCATCGTGGCATCTTAGAATCAAATTCCTACTCTGACTGACTACAGGGGCCACTGTAGCGAACCCGTGACAGACACAGGCAGGATGAGGAGAGTTCACGGACCGGCAGGCTGCTTTATTTGTGTCACAACAATATAATACGACCCGATCTTGACTGCCGCTTTCTAGCTCCTCTCTCTCGGCCAAGTGCGCCGGCCTCAACTTCCGTCCATGCGCCCACCCTTTATTTTTTTTCCGCAAGCTCGCCTCACTTTTCTGAAAAAAATCTGTTAAACAGTTAATTAAATTTGTTTGGCCTAACTGATCAATATTATGGCAGGTTTATGTTTCAGGCTGAGACACTTTAAGAAAACAGTGACAGCTTTATGGTTGAAAGTTAATGTCTCTCAAAATAGAGCGAGTTTTATTAGGTATTTAAAGAGGTTTTATTGTGAAAGCAAGAGGAACAAGAGGCAAAAGTAACAAAAACGTTTTTGGTCCATTACTGTGACACAAATGCAACTCATAAACGCCACCATATCAAAACACTGTGTGGATTGCAAATTGTTTAATTAGCTGAACAAAATGACTTAAGGGAAATAAACAAGCACATATTTACCTTCTGCTGTGTTAATACATAAATTGTTTGCCATCATGCTGAACTTGCTGGGTGTTTAGCTTTACAAGACATACCTGGAGGATACAAAACATTAGGACCACCTGCTGACGAGGGCAATCCAGCTGAAAGCTAGGATCCCTTGTTGATTTCCCATTAAATTAAATTCATGTGAACCATGAAGTTAAAGAAATTGTTTTCAGGGGAAATATTAGGTGGGTGGCCCTGATATTTTGCATGCTTTGTTGTATTTCAAATTGATGTTTCTGCCTTTTTATTATTTTAGAAATGGAGCTCAGGCTCATTGTACATGGTCAAGCTTTTTATTAATTGAGAATAAGCTTTGATGAAGTGCACACTGGTTAAAATGCATGCACTTTACGTGGGTATATATGAATTAGTAAGACACAATCCATCCCTGTGGTGTTGGCATGAAATTCCATATTACACTACAAGTTAACTGGAGGGCAGAATGACTTTTGAGGCCATGATGTTATCTATGATTTTAAAATATAGTGATCTCATTATTTGTGAAACATCAACTGCATTTCACATTCAGTGTTGAAGCTTAATAAATATATGCAACAGAGTTACTTTGAGCCATACCTGAAATCCTTACTTTGTTGTCTAACACCCGCCTCATTTTTATACCTCGACTGCCCTATGCACCCCTTCTCTCTCTCTGTCACCCTCTTTTCTTCTCTCCCTTGTTTTTTCCTCTTTTCTCCTCCTTTCTCCCTGCTCCTGTATCCTCTTTTGTTGTCCCCCAGACCCTCTCCCCGTCTGCAGCCCTTATTCCCAGCATGTTTACTGACAACCTGCTTCTGTGGCAGCGTCTCGCAGGGCTAGGGGTAGAAACACACTCTGCCCTTTCTGCAGCACTGGGCCCTTTTCGATGTTTGTGGTGCTTTTGTTCACCCAGGGTGTCAGGAGAATGGACAGAATAGGACCGGTATCATTTATCAAATACAAAAGGAGGACATTACTATTGAAGCTTTCTGGTGATTCTGAGAAATGGTTGCACTGCAACACAATAGTTTTAAGTGTACAAAGGGAAGATGGCTGAATCATAGATAAATGCACATACATATATATAGATACACACACACACACACACACACACACACTATTGGACATTACACTTTTCTCATCATTATGACTGCCATTTCTACTTAGCAGGAAATTGGTGTTATTATCCAACAAAGCCTCAGAGGTGTTTTTTGTGTGGGCAGGTGTGAAATTGCTCCGTCCCTCACATTTGATTGCTTTCAAGAAGCATTAGAAAAGGCAACAATTTCACTGCAGCTCAGAGCTCCTTTAATCCAGCACTTATTTACTTGTTAATGCTTCAGTGGCACGGTGACGCAGTGCTTTCACTGCTGCCTCACAGCAAGAAGGTCCTGGGTTCGATTCCCGCCTGAGGCGCTGGTTAGTCTGGGGTGCCCAGGTGGGTTATCTCCCGGGCCTTTCTGTGTGGAGTTTGCATGTTCTCCCCATGTTCACTTGGGTCTCCTCCTGGAAAGAACCCCGTCTAAAAAACATGTAAAGTCGACTGTCCCTGACGAGGATGGCGACAATACAAGATCGGCAGGGATGGGTTAATAGCAGACCATCCAGTCAACTTGGACACTCTAACTGCGTGTGTGTGTGTTGTGCGGTCACTTGCATGTATTGTGAACAACGTTGCAAATAAAGACCTTTTTTTTTCCTTTCCTCAGGAGGTCATAAGCTCGTGCTATATTTTCTTTATTAGGACAGCTTGACAGAATTAGCTGTCAGTCTGTCAATGAAAGATTATAAGCTCCAGGAAATTTGCCTGTTTTCCCACTAAGGCATTATATGCAAACCAGACTAGATCTTGTGGTTTAGTCACATCTGGCACATCTGGTCACCATTGTACTTTCCTATGGCAGCAATTTCCTCCTAGTTTTCACAGCCTTGCCCTATGCAAGAGAGTCAAACCAGTCAGTGCATACACGTACAACATCAGGTGTTATCATGAAAATCACCCCACACTGTAAAACATAAAAAATCCTTAAATTTATGATAACTTTGTTCACCTGCTGAGCTTGTTATCCCCCTTGCCGACATTTTGCTATAATGTTGATAATGTTGATCAAGGTGAATCTGTGCAGTCATTTGTTCTCCATTTAATATAGTTATACCTTCCACTTCTTTTATAAAACATACATAAGGCTGCAAAGACACAACTATGTATGTATGTAGTATGAAAAGAACAACAAAAAGAAATCACCCCAAATGATCGGATAGGGTGCCTTTAAGTGCTTCATACTGTGATCAACTTGAAACGTCTACTCTGGTTTGCAGGGCTATAGTTTTAAGACCGAAGCTTCACATTCATCGAACAAAACAACTGCATACATGTGTACGCTGGTTGAACGACCCTATAGGGAGTCCTGCGGGCTCAGTTGGCTAAGGTGTATCTCATATACCTGTGACATCTCGGGTTTGAATCCGGGCTGGGACCTTTGTTGCGCCCTTCCTGCTGTGAAACTAGCAAATACACCAAAAATAATAAATAAATAATAATAAATAATCTTTAAAGAAAGCGACAGTATAGTATCAAAAACCAAATATAAGGCTCATGATGCCTTTACCCATCTGATAGCCAAAGAGTGGTTGAAAAACAAAGCACCAGAAGATCATTCCACAGGTACCCTATACTATTGCTTCCAGTAAATCAATCTTACTGTTGGGCCTGGGCACAAACCTTATTAATATTTTAGTGTACTCGGGGAGGATGTAATCCAGACACCAGGCAAGTAATCACACGCTTTGCTTTATATAGAAACAAGAGATGAGCTTGTCGATACAGCTTGACTTTTAAAGCAACGCCTTTGAGCAGAGCGGAGATAAGGAGAGCATTTACCTCTCAGCAAATAATCTCTCTCTGTCAGGCTATGAATGTTAATGTGTCAGTGGAAGCTCAGGAAGAAAGTTGAGCATCTGGGTTAAAAGACAGGTACTTAAGGAGCCGCGAGCCGCGAGATGACAACGGAAAAGGCACCAAATTAATTGTCAGGACTTGAATGTGTTGCTGTTTTCAAAAGAACAGTTGAGGAGTAGTGATGGCAAAGTGTGTGTGCGTGTGTGTGTGTGTGTGTGTGTGTGTGTGTGTGTGTGTGTGTGTGTGTGTGTGTGTGTGTGTGTGTGTTTCCTGGCCATACTGATCCTGAAAATACATATTTTATCATTGGATGCAGGCGATTTATCTCGAAGGGCTTGAGGCAAAAACCCATTGCAGGGAAAATGTGACCTCATCTCTCTAAGTTTGTATGACATTTGTGGAAAACCATTTTACCTCTCGTCTAAGACTCTCCCGCTTGTTACATTATGCTGTTTTAACTGCAGACAGCAATGCAAAAAGAAAGGAATGGAAGGAGGGAAAACATTTGCAAAACCTTCCAGCTACTGCAGCAATCCTGCCTCCTTCTTCCCGCCGTCCTTTTCACCCCAAATTTAAAGGCACGTATTGCTAGCAGGCTGTAGCAAAGCCCTTTGAAATGTGGGTGCAATCTCACTGCTTAAGTTCCTTTACTCTCACCTTATCCTCCTATCCTCACTTGTGTCTGATGTCGGAGCAATTGGCAGATATTTCTCTTCAAAGCCCCACCAACGTCATGCATCCAACTATTGTCATTAGCCATACCATTTGCGTTTCAGCAGTAGCCCACCTTTCATGTTAAGCTGAAGTATTTCAATAAATTCCCACCTATATTTGACATGTATACTACTGCTTCAGCTGTGTTATTTGTCATGACCATTTGAATTGTAGTGGAAGTCAGTCCTTCCTAAGCTGTCATTAGCCTCCTGGCCTCTGTCTGATTGGCAGCTAGGGATAGGATAGATTAGGGTAGTAGCTGCATGGCTCAGTGATTGCTCTGGCCAGGTATTAATTAACCAATCACAGTGGCTCCACTAAGAACATAATGACATGATTGGGGTATCTATCTTGGATAAGTAGGGCAACAGTTATTGCAAGCAGTATTACATTGACAACGGTGTTGCGCAAGGGTCCATCTCAGCAGTCTGGCATTAAAACTGAACGCTATCTACTGTGTTTGGCTCATCAGAAGGTTTTTTTCTGGGTCCAATCAAATGATAAAGGTGCAAGAACTGCAGCAGTCTAAAACTGAAAGATCACTTATCCTGCCTATTCAACAATGTCATATCTATTATATATAAGAAAGCTCTAGAGAGGGACTTGTGTGACTCATTGTACAACTTGCCTTGATATTGGTCTATTGAATGACACTGCTTCATTCCTTCATTCCTCAAATGGTGAATATGGTGTGCCTTGTGATTGGGGGTGGGGGGGGGGGCTGGGTTGGAGTACACCCAGCAGGAGGTCACCTAATCTGAACACTGTCCCTTTCCATTACCAATTGGCAGTGATGGACGCGATGAGAGAAATGGAAAAGGGCCAGACCGTTTCTGTAACCAACGTTTCCATCCAAAAGACACCATACTTACCCGTACTTGGCCGGCTCTGCCTCTGACCCCTATGGTGAAACGCACTGTGACTTACACCGTGTGAAATAATGTCGAAACACTGATGAAACTCTGAATGATGGAAGGTAGAGGTACAGTTAAACAACCGAGGCGGTCCACAGACATTTCGACAGCCACTTGCTCGCCCACTCAGCATGCTAATGTGCTCATCAGATCTGATTCCTGCCTCGGAAAACCTTGAAACACGGCGGTACCCAACCAGACGCGTTCACCGAGATGGAACAAGGTTGCTGGTGTACGGCATGGAGACGGTCACAGAAAAAAGTTATGCTCGGAATTTTTGCTGCGCCGTCGTGCAGATTAATTCACTTGCAAAAACTTCACCTTGAAGGTGGCGGGAGAGACCGCGAGCAGAGCAAAGAGACAGGAAGGAGCAGGAGGGAGACTTGTATGTGTGGCTAATTAAAGCTGAGAGCTTTGCCCTTCTCCACCCCACGGCATCTTTTTCTCCCCCTGCCACGAGGAGAGGGGGAAGTGCCTGGCGTGCGCTTCAATAATGTATCAGGGATAGTCGCTGCAGTTCCCCAAATAGTACGAGCATGTCAGAGGATGCTGCAGAAAAAAAAAAGTACTTGCATTCCAGTGTACAAATACATGCATGTTCCCTCCATTTCTGTCTCTGTCTCTCTTCCACTCTCTAGTTCAGTATCTCACTTTTAATGATTCAGGGAAGAGATCAGAGTTTGAAATGGATTATCTTCTTTCTTTCTGTTCTTTCTTTCTTTCTTTCTTTCTTTCTTTCTTTCTTTCTTTCTGACTGAAGCAATTTGACAGGCACGCTGCTCTGTGTGTCTCCCTCAGTGGAATTAAGTCATTTTTGTACCCATAGTTTGTTGCGGACTACCATGTCTCACCGGTGGGAGGCTTTTTACATGACCTGATGCTAGCAGCGTGACAAGCTCAGCCTTGTCCGTGGAGAAGGGACGGATAGGAAGGAAGAGAGAGATGAAAGATGCAATGCAGCAAAAAAATCTATCTATCTATCTATCTATCTATCTATCTATCTATGAAATGACATTTTCCTTTTTTAAACCTGTTCCACTTTTAAACCCGTTCCTCCTTCTGTGAGGGTCTTTTAAATAAAGCAACCGTTCTTTTGACTCTTCGTCCTCTCCCACGTAAGTCTGTTACTCCCTAACCCGGGTCGCTATTACTGTGAGGAATGCCCCGACATACTCCACACTGAACCTCGTCACTTTTTCCTCATCTATCACCGTCGTCGTACTCCGTCGGCGCTCAGCACATGGCTGAGGAGGGAGAGACGAGAGGTTGAATACCACACACACACTCATCCTAACACATGTGTCTCCAGAGTGCCATCTCGCTGAAAGACTGACCGTCTGTCCACTTAGTTGGCTGTGTCTGTTTGGTAGAAAGTTCCCGTCTTGCTCTAAGTCTCTATCAGAGGTTTATGGGGTTTAACAACTGTTGATGGAAAGTTACTCTACCTGTGGATTCTGTCTCTGTGCCGTCAGTTTAATCACCTCCATGTCTAACTTGCTCCTCCAGACTGTTCAGTGAGTTTGTACAAAAACAAGCATAACTGCCTCTGATGATCCCTGCAGTGTTCTTGTCCAAGTCAGAAGGATTATGTGTCCTCGTCAAAACAAAAGTTCATACACCCTACAGTGCTGTCGGCTGCAAAGAATCAACCGTAGTCATGAGTCTGCAAATCCTCCTTTTCATTGGGGGCGAGGGAAGGGTAACACTTCCATTGTTTGATTAGCAGACGTTTGGAGATTTCCCTCAGGTTAAGGGGGATTTTAAGGAAGCTTTGTATTTTTTAATTAAAATGACTCATTGAAAATATTGAACCAGCAAGCCTTTTATCCTATATAGGATCTAGACGTACTGCACAGTGTAAACAGCGTCATAAGGAGGCATTGAACAATGTTGAAGTTTGAAAGATGTGCTCTCTCGTTTTAGGTTGGCTTCTGCAGCATTGTGCACAACAGGACAGGTAGCACAACGCACGGCACATAAACAAGGTAACTACAAAGATCTGCCAACCTCATAACATTTACTAATGCATCCTCCGTCCTCCATCCTCAAAAGTTCATTAGTTCATTAGTTCATTCAAATGTGTGGAAGGTGCTGGATGTAATTTCAACAGCAATAAGTTCAAGCATGCTAATGTGAAACACGCTAACGGAAACAACGAGTGGTTATAATGCAGGTGACAGAAAGCTACAAACAAGTAAGTCAGAGCAAGATGTCATATCAAACTTTTTCACCAAGACGGAGGCCACCCGAGGCGGGAAAGGAAACTACAAAATTGCTGTGGAGAGGGAGCTAGATGAGGAGACAGAGTGAGCAAGATAAGTAAAGGTTATGAGGGAGAGAGAGAGAGCAGAGGGAGATTCAGAGAAAGGGAGGATAGAGCCGTCTTTGTTGGACCACCAGATGCACCTGTACTGTTCCAGACTGCTCTCTAATAGCATTTACAATCTCTGCCATTCAGTCACACTACACTTGTAATGTCACTTCAATGAACCAGAACACAGAAACACACAATAGTAATCAATAAGAGAGAGAGAGGGAGAAAGAGAGAGAGAGAGAGTGGGCAGGAGTCCTAGTAACACAAATTCATTGCTTTATTTTCCTCATGACTGAGTATTTTCATTTCATTCAAAACCCAGCGGTGATGGATCCAAGTTCACCCCGGGGTGCTGCAGTAACACATAATGTTACTGAATGCTGTAGTAACATGTTGACTTTCTGAGTCACGGTACCACATTAGAAAATTTAAAAAAAATGAATGCCACTGTTACGCAACGCATATTTCCACTCTCACACCGACATGAACATCGTACTCCAGCAATGCTAACAGTCCTGAACCAATAGATGAAGCTCAACGAGGAGCAAGAGCTCAAATGAAAAAAAATGTTCACGAAGCCAGATGACTAAACCGTCCTCTGCCACTTCCAAATAAATCAATTAGCTCAATGACCACTCCACAATGTTGATGGGCAGTGTGTGTGTGTGTGTGTGTGTGTGTGTGTGTGTGTGTGTGTGTGTGTGTGTGTGTGTGTGTGTGTGTGTGTGTGTGTGTGTTCTGTGAGTTTGTTGACTCATGGACCCATTAAGGTGAGGCTGTGACAGCGAGACTAAACTGGGAGTTGCCTCCAGGGTCTCCCCTGATGGCACCCACTGTCTATTTCATATAAACACAGGACAACTAGGGCAAATACTTAGTCAGGGCCGTGCGCGCGTGTGTGTGTGTGTGTGTGTGTGTGTGTGTGTGTGTGTCTGTTTGTTTATATGTACAGGTACTTGATAATTTATCATTTATAACTTGTACTTATAACGTTGTACTTTATAACTTGTACTTTACAACTTTGTACTTTTTCTATTATATTTTGTACTTTTTCTATTATATTTTGTACTTTTTCTATTATATCACTTGTGTTTTGTTTTTTTAATTATGTCTGTTACGTCCTTAGCATTAGCGTTAGGTGTCGGAGAGACACAAGAATTTCATTGCATACTTTTGCTTCTTGTGAACGTTGTGCATATGACAATAAAAACCTTGAACCTTGAACCTTGAGGTAAGACGATGAAAGACCACTGACAAACCCATTCGCTAACCATAACAGATGAAGGTCAAAGCATCACCTCCTCCATCTGTTTCACCTTACGTTTACTCCAGTCACAAAACTCTCCTTTCACCTCCAGGAGCTGTCAATCAAGCACCCATCCCCCACTCCAGCCCCCATCCCCCCCGTCTCCCCCCATTTGATTGAAAGCAGTGATGGCGTTAACGAGATGGGAGATGGCAAGAGGAAGAGGGGGGTGCTGCAGGGGGAAGGAAAGAAGTCTCACTGAGGGATATTAGAGAGCAGGAGGATGTTGAAAAAACCTACAGGGGAGGAGGCTGATTATACTGCGATCTCTCTACCTTTTCATCTCTCTCTGTCTCTTCTAAGCCCGCCTAAGAGTGACGGGAAAAAGTTGTTTTTTCGTTTCAGTCTACCTCCATCCTCTCTCCATCAAGCCTGCATTCTCTGCCGCTCTCGCTCTGGCTGGAAGCGTCCCATATTTCAGGATGAACCCAATCAGGCCTCAACAAACTAGCAGCTTCTTATAATTGACGGTTGATTAATCTTGTAATCAAAATGCAAACTTGAACTGCGCTCACGTATATGCCCATGCACGGGCATGTGAGCGTGTGTGTGTGTGTGTGTGTGTCACATTATTTCATGGAAGTCTTGTTTTAGATACGAAACCCTGTAGTCCAAATGTCAAACTGCCACTTTTGATTTCCCTCCTCACATACGAACACGCAGGGCTCGCACCTCCTTCACAACAAACTCTGCATATTTATTTCACTTACAACATAAACCAGAATTTTATATTGAACGTTCAGAGGTTGACTGCTCGGACTGACTGAGAAAATTGCTGTCATCCTTGCAAACTTGCCAGAATTGGCAGCTCAGAAATTTGGCATGAACCACGCCGTTTGGCAGAAAAGAGTTTTTTTAGCGAAATTGAATAAAGATTTTGAGCAATGGAGTGAAAAGTAGGAGGGAAAGGTCATTACATAAATAAAAAAGTTATAGCAGCTGACGCACTGCCTCTGTTCCTATCTCTCTCTCTCTCTCTCGCTTTAATGTTCGTTCCTGAGCAGTGTAGGCACTCGAAACCATCCTGATTTTATGAGTTTATCTGACTCTCACTGGCATCGAGCTATTCACTCTTTCCCCCCACAGATTTTATGTCGTCATTATCTGTAATAACGTAAGGCACCACTGATTTTATGCCAGCAATCCCTTCACGTTTGGGGCCCACCAGCTAAACAACATATCAACTGGTTTTGATCCAAACTCAACAACAAAAATACAGGAAATGCTTTACCCTTTAGGAGCAATAACAAATGAAAAGACTGCTATTTCTGTCGTTATATCATGCTCTGCTGAAATCTAACTCCGTAAAGGACCCCATGAACACGTTATCCTATCGGGCTTGATTGGCTATGAATTGTTGTTTTACTGGAATGAACAGAAAGATGAGACTATCTATCAGGGAGTGGGGGGTATAGTGCAACACACAGTCAGTACTTTGATTGTATCACAGGAGCAGAATAAAACGGATGGCTTGTTTGAGCTCCCCAGAGGAGCTGATGTGGGAAAGGACCCGACCTACTGAGCCGACTGAGTCATTGCTGTAGACAGGAAAGATCTGTACGATAGCGTACTGGTAATACACAGATTAGCTGTTTCATTTTTCACAGCAGTGAGGGGGGTTTGTGTGCTCTAACAAACTGAGCACAGGTGCAATATTAAAGATCCATCAAGTATTTTACAAAACAGCAAATTTTGTGTTTTGCTCGTGGAGACCTTCAGATGAAATTCATGAGAAATGAACATGAACAAAAAACAAAATGAACAAGAACATATTCACAAACAGCAGAGGGGTACACGTGTGTGAATGCAGGTTAGTTCAAGCAATTGTGTAGGCGGCAGTCAGTCAAAAAGGAGTTGTTCAAGTGGGGTGAAATGGCCTGAAAAGGTAAACTCAAGGTACTAAATGTTTTCCATCCCATACTGAAAGAATGGAGCTCTGTGGCGGATGTGCACGCTAACCAAATGTCTTCCACCACTGCCACCTGCTGTCTATATTCACCAACGTCACTGCTGGTTCATACTGTTGTACCTCCTCTCTAACTTCTGTTGAAGGAATTAACTTTAATTTTCTGTCAAAATCCAATATCTTCAACTGTTATTGTGGTTATATAGTGACATAAAAACTTAGTCGTAACCTTATGTTCTAACCTATATACGATATGGGACACTGGTTAGAAGACAATTACACTATAACTGATTTGCTAGGTATGGATAAATGGAAAGCAGCTTGGGTGACTTTGCTTGGGTGATGTTGTTTTCACAGGCAGTATATGAGTGGTGCTCTCAGCAAACCATCAAGAAGAATCCTCTTCAACATCATAAAAACTAAAAAATATATCAATTGTGGTGGAAATCTGAGGATAAAGATACAGAGATCAGAGTTGTCTTTATGATCATTTAATAAGCTTGTTGCAACAAGGATCAAACAATACAGAGCACAGAGTGGTCTGTCAGAGTTTGACGCAGACAGTCGAGCATGACAGGTTTTTACAGTAAAGACAATTACACAATTACAATTACAGCATCAAGAAGGGGGGTCAAAAGTTCTAACTCAGTTCAGACAGATTTAGAATGCAAGACATGAAAACTTTTGCTCCTGACATTTGACATATGTTTAAGGAACTAAGCTGTCGACACTTCTCTATAAGATATGGTGTACGTGTCATGCTGACAAAACATATTGCTTTCAGTAAATTTCCATTACACTAGCAAATAATATTTATTTGATAGATATTTGATATTTGATATTTTTTATCCAATCACTCAACAAGTTAATGTCCGAATAAAGGGAGACACCTGAGTAAACCAGGGATAGGAAGGATTTTGAAAGCAGATGGTTTAGGTCGACTCAACCCCTTAAAGGACAAATTTAACACCATTATTAATGCAAAGCCACTGAGTGATTATCCTCATCCTGTTGTAAAACATTTATATCCACATGGGAGCGTTGTCCACAGCTTTTCCGCCCCCTTTTGACAAAACACAAAATCATAGAAGTCATAGTGGGACAACACAGTATTATTAAGGACCTTGAAGTATTATGAAAATTATCCCTTTATTTTTTGGCAGTTATCTGTATATTGTGCTATGGTCAGTATCATAAAAGTGTAGGCCTATAGCACAAGCTGCCTTACAGTGGAAAAGCACAAAAAGGGTCAATATCTCTGACAGCCAGCAGATGGCAGCAAACACCATTGAAGTCCTTTAACAATATTCAACCTGGTACCATTTCCCATCAACAGTTTTTGGAATCCTTATTGTATGTCAGCATGTTGCGCAATAATTCACCTCAGGACTGATCGGTAGTCAGCAATATGAGCCTTCGCTACTCACATAATTGATTATTTTGCACTTCAGTTGAAACGAGTGAGTGCAAGGGCAGCCATTGGTAACACTTAAAGACACGTTGGCAGGTATGACAGGTATCCTATGACCTTTCAGTTACAGGCCACCTTGTAATGACATATGGATAGGGACCTGTCTAGGTCTATGAGTCAACAGAGCCAGATATATAGATATCAAAATGTCCCCCTGATGGAGAGGAGAGTCAAAGGGCTATCAAGGAGCCCTCTAGTCTTCCTGTTAAGAAGTCAATTGCACACCCATAGCTCTGATGCAAAAATATGAAATGAAAATCACCAACAACATCATCCAGGGATCTCATCAAAATGACCAGTAATTATTACTATTATTACTATTATTACTATACCACTATTCACTCCCTAGATGGCTGCCTATTTTATTATTGTTTTCACTCCCCGCCTATGGTATTGACAGTATAGTGATGTAATTCTGTACAAAATCATAATCTAACAACAAAAACCATGCCAGGTGGCTCTGCTGGAGACAGAATCTAATGGCCTCAGGTATATCTAAACGTCTGGGAACTGATCAGTTCTTCAGAAGAATTCAAAACGAGGTCATGGTTCACAGACCGTTTTCTGCCACCCAGGGGCGCCACTGCATCATTTTTAGGCCACTGCAACAGACCAACGCTATCTGGTCTAACTGGGGGTGGTGCTATTGCGCACAAGGCGCTAACCCTGCGCAAATTGTAATTGAATCCATATTCCCCGGCCAGTTGTTATGGATAGAGGTAGGTGGAGGGAGGTGAGCGCCTGATGCTCTTTTCGAGTGCAGTACGTTGCGAGGGGGGTCTGCATTTGTTACCCGAAGGATGCACTATTGGAGGCACTGAAGTCTTTGCGCGCCACGACTGATCGGTTTTGGAGACGCCAGCAGTGCGCTTCAGCTTGGACACACGATCGGGGAGGACTTGCCGCTTCGTTTTCTTAAAGGCTGTCTACACTGCGAGTGTTTCTCTGTACTGGAATTTTGGAGCTGTTTACATCTGATTTATGTGTCGCTGCGTTATGGGGAAAAGTGTGCGCACCGGGCCGATATGGTGTTTTCGCTCCCTGGAAGTTTAGCCGTGCGCCCGCTTTCCGAAATCACCTTCTCTGGATTATTAGCCTTTACTGACAACTGTGGAAAGTTTTAAGACGGCAGGAGGAAATGGCCAGCGACTCGAAACCGCGGCTTTGTCTAATGGTGAAGGGGGAAAATGGGTATGGATTTCACTTGCACGGCGAGAAGGGGAAGAGCGGACAATACATCCGCAAAGTGGAGCCCGCGTCCCCGGCAGAGGCGTCGGGGCTGCGCGCTGGGGACCGTGTGGTTGAAGTGAATGGGGAAAACGTGGAGAAAGAGACACACCACCAGGCAAGTACATTTACACAAGAGGCATTTAGCTGACACTCTTAAGCAGAGCGACTTGCAGGTAGGGGGTTGCGGGGTTCAAACCTGAGACTTTCCAGTACGGGACGGTCCCCTCTAACCACCGGGCCCCCAGCCGCCCAGAGTGGCCTCCTGGCGTAGTGCACCAACAGTGTACGTGTTATTGCTGTGAAACACTTCATGGTCCACTCTCTCTCCTTCTGGGTTTACAATACGTTTACCCAGACTACTCTACTACTTTCATTAAAAATGTTATGGGTAAATAAAATGCCAAAATTGTTGTTCCCGGGTCTTTGCCAGAATTGCCTCATCCACTCCCATCCATTTCTTGGGACTAACTTACCTGTGCATAGTTCCTTAGTTTGGAAATAAGGTATGCACTGATGAAGGGCTGGTACTGATGAAGGGCTGGTAGTAAGTTGGCATTTTTTGCACAATATACACCAAACTCAGGATCATGATCTTGTTTTCATTGCCTATCCTATATCCATTCCCATCCATTTCTGAAACTGCCTGTTGAAACCAAGTCAGTGGTGAATGTTTACAAGTCTAGCAAGCTGTAGAACAAAAAAATCAGTGTGACGATCAGAGACAGTCCATCCCAGGTAAAGATCCGTCGATGGGTCAGCAGCCATGACTGTACAACAATAATTTATATCATAGACAAACTGTATCCACCTGTGTTTGACCGAGGTGGTCTGTGGTTTCATGTCCAAGGACGCCCGTATCCAAGAGGCTGTGTGTCTTGGCTGGCTGTCAAATGGTGACAACAGGCTCAGATAATCATTTTCCCAAGCTCACCAACACAAAGGAACATCAGCACCCCGGCCCCTGTGTTTACTGAAGCAGAGATATAACAAGTCTGCTGATTATCGTCCTTACTTAGACCTGCTTTTAAGGACATATATATTGATGGGGTGTATCATATTAGGTTAGTTGTGCAACGCTGCAAGAAATGCTTCAGAATATGTTGAGAAATGTTTTTCAGAATATATAAAATTGGCCCAAAAATGTATATATATATTTTATTCATATCACTATTATCTGCAAGTAGATCTTTTGACCACTCAAGATATATTCCAATTGAATATATTCCATCTTCATGTACAAATAGTTCACATATCTATAAACATATTCTGATGTATATGTGAAATGTATTTTTTTAATCTCTTTTATCCGTCCCTTTCGGATCTGGACACTGTCTCTTCGCTCTTTACTTTCCTCTGTGAGCGCCAGTGTCAGTCTCTGAGAAGGTTTCCTCTGTCTGTCCTGCTCCTGACAGGACTCAGCTGCACTCCCAGGAAGAGGCTGGATGTAAATTGAGGGAGAAACGTTTAAATGCTTTTCAAAGATGCTTGAACTCTGAGCGGATGCTTCCAGAGAGATGGCCTCAGTGTTAAGTAGTGGTTGACCACATAGTGTTCTCTCTGATGTTGATTGGAATCTCCCTTTTAGTGTGTAATAACTCTCAGACTGAGCCACAGCCGACTTGCGGCTGTACATTGTGGTTGGTTGACCGTCTGTATTCTTTTTTGTGAATGCATTTCATTGCTTTTCAAAAGAAAATTACAAACAACTGTCAGTCCTCGCCAAACACAGTATAGAGGTTGTGGTCTATTTGTGTTCCTGAGCCAATGATGAGTCTAGTTTTCATGTCTGGCTGAGAAATGTTATTGTCGTGTCAATCACACTGCAGTATCTTGTGATGTAACTATTGCAATGTTTCCGCCCCCCACCCATCCCACCCCATCCCTGCACCCATTATTCTTTCCCTTTCTCCATTCTCTTATTCTCTCCTCTAATTCTGCCCTCTCCCCCGACTCCTTCCCTTACTCCTCCATCACTACGTCCCCCTTCCCCTCTATCCTTCCCTCAGGTGGTGCAGCGGATCAAGGCTGTTGACCACGAGACCAGGCTGCTGGTGGTGGACCGCGAGACGGACGAACTGCTGCGCAGCCTGCGCCTCACTGCCACCGAGAAGATGGCCGTGCACGTGGCCCGGCCTCCCTCCTCTCCCCCGGCGTCCCCCTCCCCCTCCCCGTCCTCAGCCCCGTCCTCCCCCAGCAAGAAGCGGGAGAACGGCTCGCTGTCCAAGCAGCCGGTCACCCTGACCAGCCAGGTGCCCAAGCCCACCCGGAGGTCACCTTCGAGGGCCGCGAAGAAGGTAAGCTGGTCCTCAACCGGCTCCAGAGTATTGATAATAACCATCATCATCATTACATCTTCATCTTTTTTGTGTACCACTTTTCAAAATACAGTTACAAAGGAGAGACAAGAACAAAAAAAAGGGAAAATCAACAGTAAAAAGAAAAAAAAAAAAAACGTAAGCATAATCAGGACTGTGCTATCTGGTTTTACACAGAACAACTTTTATTCAACTATTTACAAGTGATATCATTCTTAAATGTGGTTCTTGGTAATGCTTTTGGCATGCTAGGTCAATATTTGGCCATAAAGGTTGTATGAAGTCAACCCCTGAATACCCCTTTATTCAAGTTGACTTCAACCAGTTGATATTTATTTTCTATGCATGGGTCGGATCCAGCTGCTGTCATCCTGGCTGAACTTCCAGGATGAAGCGCAACTGGGCTGACAGATGTTAATACGGGCATCTAAGCTAATCTCAACGTGTTAGCTGTCAGACCAGTTACATCTCAACTGAGAACAGCTAATGAACTGTACCCAACGACCAGACGAAGCTCACTGACCCTGGGGAACCAGCACCTCCCAGACCTTTACCTTTTGGCTGTGAAGATAAACTGGTTCAGACACTCAAACAAAGCGTAGAGAGTTGCCTTCTACCAAACACGAGAGTGAAATCAGCTTGTCGGTAGTGGCTGGATCTTTGTGTGAGTAGATTCCCCTTGACTTAGATATGATTTCACACTGGTCTTGTTTTTCTGCCTGCTAGATTAGATTAGAGGATTAGAGGGCTATTCCCTTTGCTGTCCTAAAGACGTTTGTGTGTGTATGTGTGTGTGTGTGTGTGTGTGTGTGTGTGTGTGTGTGTGTGTGTGTGTCCTGAGGGAAGACCGTGGCGAGCTGAATGGGTTCCAGATTTTATGTTAGAGGGTCCGAGAAAGGTCAGAGGGCGTGACCCCTCTGGAGTCAGTAGTTTAACCACGGACAATGCAACGATTCTATTTCTGCAAAACAGGAAATATGTAAAGGTTGTAAATAAAATAAATTCAGTCTGATGTCAAGCCCCGACACCAAATCAGCACAGAGATCATATTTGTTGTAAAATGATGTCCTATCGGGAATGTTTTTAAAGTCAAATTTATCATATAAACTTGGGTCTGTCCTGAATTGCATAATGGTAAAAAAAACATTTCATTTGGTTTTGTTTTCACTGCATTTTCTGAACATTTTATTATTCCACGTTGGCTCGGAAAACAGGATATGCTTCCGCCTGCTCTGCCTCTGTCTCCCAGAACCCACAGATCTGATCGGGTTCGGTTTCATATGGGCTCTATCTGCAAGATGAGGCGGCTCAACTTCTGCTTTCTGCATTACACAACATGTGTTTTCACTTAGGTTCGCCTCGCCAATGTGTGAGCTGCATTCAGCACTATTTCTACGAGAGCAGTGACGAGTCCAATCAGTAACATTTGAAGTGTGTGTATGTACGTGTGAGTGTCCCTTTTTTTTCCCCCAGCAGCCTGTGGGGTCAGATGGCCCAGCTCGGCTCGGGAAATGTTTACATGTCTCTCTCTCTCTCTCTCTCTCTCTCTCTCTCTCTCTCTCTCTCTCTCTCTCTCTCTCTCTGACTCTAATGAAAGAATGAGAAGAAAGGCCAAGAGAAGGGCTGAGCAGCTTTTTGAGAGCCTAGCGCGACGAGCCAAAAGGCATCCGCAGTAGAGATGCAAAGCACGAAAAAATTTGGAAGACAAAGTCGGGAGCTTGGCATGCGTCGTTATTTGAAAGTCATTATTCGTGAGCCGTTGTTCCAAGAAAAGCACAAGCAGCTTGTTGTGATAGGAAGAGCAAGTTGAAACCACTTCAAAGTAGGAACTTGTAATGAAGCCATACCATGGAACAGTCCAGGTTGGGAGCATCCAAGGAGGTGCAGAGGTCCGTACCATCGTCTCTCCCACTCCCATATACGTCATTTATCCAGGGGGAATCAACTGAGCATGCTTGCTCTGTTACTGCACATTCACACTGTTCCACACGTTCACCAGTGTTCAGTTGGGGTGCTCAAGGGCACTTCGTCACAGGCCTGCTTCTCTAACCTCTAGGCTACCGCCACCCCTGGTACTAGTGGTACATTCCATTGATTCATTCATTGGTTTCTTTCTTTCTTTCTTTCTTTCTTTCTTTCTTTCTTTCCATCCATTGTGGACCTCTGAGGGAATGGGGGTTCTGCAGCTGGACATGCCGATGCTAAGCTGTCATGGGCTGGACGTCTCTGTTTCCTGTCCCCGTTTCAAAGGACGCCACTCCATCACAGATATGCAGCCTCTCTCTTGACATTGAATACTTATAGCAGCATATCATGTGCAGTAGTCATCAGTTCATTAGGGTGGCAAGGCAGCAGTGGCAATCATGGCGGTTGACTTCTCAAAACGAGAGCAGTGGGGGAAGAAAGAAGGACCACTGATGATGGATTCACTCGCTCTGCTAACTGTCTCGTTCAGCTGTAAACACAGACTGTAGGATGTGTCACATCTACTCGTGCTGATCCATAGGGGAGTGCAGACTGCTGAGAGCAGCACATCTCTTCTCATATTTTATCCAGAGTACAGAGAAAAAGAGGGAGAGAAAGACAGAGAGGACAGGCAGCATTCGGGCAGAGGGAAAGTGAGACTAGGTGAGAGAGAAGCCATTAATAATCTAGAGGGTTTGTTGGAAGGAGGTTCGGGAAGTGGGGGCCCCCAGTATGGGGAAGAGAAGTGGGGGAAAGCTGAACGTGTGTGTGTGTGTGTGTGTGTGTGTGTGTGTGTGTGTGTGTGTGTGTGTGTGTGTGTGTGTGTGTGTGTGTGTGTGTGTGTGAGGGGTGTAGGGTAGCTGAGTCACTTGGGAGAGTGAGTCAGGGTGGAGGTTGGAGGTTGTAATCCGTGAAAGTGAAACATGCTGCTTGCCACAGCGGCAGCGTCCTGATTTGTGTGTGTGTGTGTGTGTGTGTGTGTGTGTGTGTGTGTGTGTGTGGGTGTACTGTATTTGTGTGATTGTGTGTGTGTTGTCAGTGTGTGCGTGTGTGTGTTCGTGCAGTGGGGGTGTGTGTTTCACCATCTTGCCCTCCTCTCAGGCTCGTAAAACAGCCCGTAAAGATCTGACCAGCAGGCTGACAGGACGCTGAGCCCCGCAACACTGGTTCATTGGGTTTGGTTTTTTATGTTGTTGCGGGTTCACGTCCGATTGATTTCACTTTGAGTAGATTGACATTGAGGCCGAATGTAATGGGACCATAGAGAAATGTGAAGACTGTGAATGTGTGTTGGTAATTGCTCTGAAAGCCGAAATCGTTAAATGATAATGATGATACGGTTTCATAAAAACCTCTGGAGTCTGCAAAGCTGGAGACATGGGGCGTTGTTATCTGGTTTCTGCGATCTTCATTTCTCCTCTCTCTTCTGTTTCCTCTTCTCTCTTCTCTCCTCGTCTACGCTCTCCTCATTTACCATCTTCTCTTCCCTTCCCTTCTCTTCCCTCACCCCCCTCACCCCCCCTCCCCTCCAGGTCCCACGGTCAGCGTACTTAGGTTGTCATTGCCAAAGCAACTGGACTCTTAGGGTTACCTTGAATTCCATCACTTCCTGTTAACAGGAGGAGCTACAGGTTACAGGCTGAGGCCCTCACACACACACACACACACACACACACACACACACACACGCGCCATAATTACTTACACATTGGCCTAATAAACCAACCCAAAGACTAGCTGTGTGTGTGTGTGTGTGTGTGTGTGTGTGTGTGTGTGTGTGTGTGTGTGTGTGTGTGTGTGTGTGTGTGCTCCAGGTTATGTGACACTGACTGTATTTCTCTCTTCTTTATGGCCTCTCATCCCCCTGGTCTCTTTTTCATTGCATTCCACTCATGTTTACCCTGCTGTTGATTTGTGAGACAGCAAAGAGACACCGTGGACCATAGGATTGTTACTTGTGTGTGTGTGTGTGTGTGTGTGTGTGTGTGTGTGGGGGGGTGTATATGTACGTGTATATGTATACGGTATGTATTTGGTGGACAGGATTACCTACAGTACTGTGTGTGTTATTGCTAGGGAGGGAGAGAGATATAAAAGGTTGTGTATTTACCTCCAAACTCCCCCCCCCCACCCCCCCACCCCATCACCATTCACACTCCACATCCATCCCTTAATGCATTTCTAACTCAATACTCCAAACTAAGCCATGAACAAAACCCAATTTTCTCCATTTTTCTCCTTTCTCCACCACAGCTCTCCAGCTCAACAGGATTACATTTGAGTTGTTTGAAAGCCTGTTTCAGACCTTAATAGGTTATTACCGTGGACCACGAGTGACAATGAATGGCGCAAACTTATATAACCGGGTTTGAGCTGCTAGTACAAATACAGACAGGCCTTAAGACTCAGGGGCCCTGGCTGAAGGAAGGCTGCTCCATGGTGCATTCAGCCTCATAGGAGTTTGAAATTACATCAAATATCCCATTTGCAGACGTCCTCATGAATCCAGAGTCATCGTCCATCAATGCAAACTGTCCACTTTTCTGATAGAAACAGCCTTCCTGTTCAGTTTGGGCAGGAACTTGGTCAAAGTCAGTGAGTTACTGGATGAGTAGCATTTGAATCAATGTGCTTTCATAGCTGTCAACGTATTATATCTGTATATATACCTTGTGTATTATATATACATTGTGTATCAAACTAAAACTACCCAATTAGATTTTGCATGACTTTCCATTGAAACCAATTTTACATAAACCGTGTAGTAGAATGTATATCACACTATAGTATGGTATAGTATATTAAAGGTGACGCCATGAGAAGCAAAATGGACTTTGGATGATATAAAATAGACATATAATGAAGGAACTGAACCACATTATTATTTATTGTATATTATATATGATATACTATGTGGTCATCCATTCTCAAATAATATCAGATAATTCACTGGTTTGTAGGGACTGTGGCTGAAAGCGATCAGACTGAAAGTGGCACATTTCTAGAAGTGATGATGGATGATGGATGTCTGTAACGAGCTCAGTTTCACTTGGACGCAAGGAAATGGACTTAACGTGTAAACAGGAAAGATGGGAGGGAGGAAGAAAGGCATTAAGGGAGAGAACATTACGACTCTGCCTCCAGATGTATCGCGTTACCTTACCACACACCTGAGGTGTCCCTCGGCCACACATATGCTCGCTCTCTCTTTCTCCCCCTCACACACACACACACACACACACACTGAGGTGTGTTATGTTCACTAAAGCCCATGATAAAGCGTCAGGTGTCACTTTCTCACCACCCAGAGAGAACCTTTATCTACAGAGAGAGAGAGAGAGAGAGAGAGACATTAAGACCTACTGCAGTCAGGTTTTTGACAAGAATATCATCTTATAGGCCTGCTCGTCTCCGTGTGTGTGTGTGTGTGTGTGTGTGTGTGTGTTCGTTCATGTCTGTGTAGGTGGCATTCGTGTTGAATATCTTCAGGCCCCCTCAGCAAAACAGCTCTCGCTCGCTCGCTCCCCATCTGCTTGTGAAATGTCGTCCTCCTCAGCCACCTACTGTCCATACCTGGAATCTACCACAAACCACCAGAAATCAACCGTGAGGAGGCGAATATGTATCAGGAGTCCAGGATGTGAAGCTGGAGAGTCGTGGAAAGAGACGGGGAGAGATAGTACTCGTCGTTCTCTCAACACATCTGTGTGACCAGTTTGGGACACACACACACACACGTTTTGCGGTGTTGCGAACGTACGTCGCGTTGACAGAAGATACGAACGTGTGCCGTCCCGTGCTTGTTGTCACACGGAGGTCCTGAAAATGAAACACCCTTTTGCAAGAGCATGAAAACAAACAAACAGTCACGACACAAAAAAAAAATGTAGCCAAAGTGCCACTCAACATTTTTACCCAAACCTCAACCCTCTGTTGTGTTTTGCCGTGCCAGACAGACAGACAGACAGTCAGACAGACAGACAGACAGACAGACAGACAGACAGTCAGAGGCACATGAGAATTCATCATTGCTATTTGTCCCTCAGCCACAGGGAGGGAGACACGTTACTGGCCTGTTTTGGAAATTGGCACATTTTTTGGGGGCATCGTCTCTGGCGCCCCGCTGCAGCTCCCCGCCTCCCCCCTGCCTCCCCCCCACCCGCCTGAATTTGTCTCTCTGTTGGTGGCGGAGGTCTTTAATGGCACCACAGCTGAGCAGCCTCCATCACGCTCAAACATACTGTGGCCCTTTTTTGTTGCAGTTGTTCTTTCCAAAAACCCGCCGCACTCCCGGTTGGTAGCACCGGACTTGTTAGGAAGTACACAGAAAGCTGTTGCCACGGCGACGGTCAGAATCTGGATTAGTGTGTTGGAAAGAAACAAAGGCAAAATTCAGCAAAACCGATGATAAATGCAGAGTATGTGAGAGAGAGAGAGAGAGAGAGACAAAGAGAAAGGAAAAGTGAAAGAGTTTTGGGGAAGCACGCATACACACATAGCGTCTTAAATATGACCTGGTGTTTAGTCTACTGACTGGTATCGTCTTTTTGATATAGCCGTGTTGAATCTAACTTTTTTCAAGCTGACTCATGATTTCCAAGAGCCTAGAAACTCGGTTGGCCCGTGGCTTGAACTCACTCAGTAAAGAAAAGACAGAAAAGCCTGGTTATTTAGAAACCAGTTAGTTAGCTGGTCAATTTAAAAAGTCAGAAACTAGAAAGAACTTTGGTTGGTCAAAATATGTCTGTCAATAACCC